>VDFB02162258.1:0-15667 GCA_007258455.2 Sequoia sempervirens | reverse complement strand
ACACATTGGTTGGGGTATACACCATCTTGGGGTCGCATGACTCCCCTAGTAATTTGAGCATAAGCTGAATTAGCTGGTTTGTCACATCATACATCCCTTCCCACGCGGAGGTTACTCGGTGATGTCACATTCCCTTCCTTGGCTTCCACAAACCTATCACACTATGATGGAAAAGGCCTCGCCGTATTATGTGAGTACGTGGTGAGCTGGTAGATTGTTAGGGATCATTAGTATAAGTGTAAACTAGCTGATAAATTGGGTGTTCTGGTGGCCTTTCTCATGGCGATGTTTATTGTCCAAATCTCTGCCAGTGGTTTAGTGTGTGGCAGGATGGACACTCCTATTCAATTGTGGAGTAGCAAGAGGCAAATGGCCTTCAGGGGGCCGGTGAATTCATTCTGTATGCACCGTATCATCCGGCATTTGGATTTTCTCACCCTCTCGGCTGTGAAATTCATTGTGGGGTGGTGATACATGGAAGGAAGCGAGGGTTTCAAATTGGATTCGAGCATTTCCTCAAAGGTGTTGGTCGAGATTCTAGATGTTGGGATCTCTTAGCGCAAGGCGAGGATTATTATGCAGAGGCTCCTCAAAAAGGACCTCCTGGTTGGCATGGACGAGACACTAGCAATGACAAGAATTGGTCTAGGTTGCCCCTGTCCACGGGACCTGGGCTTGATGGGGGAGTATGGTGCGACCATCAACTTCTACCCCTTTCTATTGGATATCGAAGGGTTCGAGCTTCTTGAGCATCGCAGGCTAGCCTCGACTAGAGTTGAGTTCCTAAAGAAGAAGTTTAATCTCATGGTGGCCAAGAATGCAACCTGGCATTATGAATTTCAGGTGTTTGCCTAGAAAAACCTCTGGTAAAGGCCCGGTGTAATTGCAACTAATGTCTTGGTTTTTTTATGGCATAGGGGCATTGTTCTGGTTGGTTTAGTAGATAGTGTTGGTTTGCAGTAGTTGTGTCGACCCTACGTGGTCTTTTGGACAGCTTTGCCTTGCTCGGTTGGTGGGTAGTTTAATATATGTTGTCTGGTTTATGGGTGGTGCTGACCTTGTGTGGTCATTTTTTATTGCATGGCTATGGTCTGGTTGGGGTCTTGGGGGTTTCTATTCAAACTCATGCTTTTGACAAGCTTGCACTATAAATTTTCCATAATATCAATATAATCTTACTTTATTTATCGAAAAAAAAACCATGTTTAAAAAAAAAAAATCTATGTGCTAGTACACACATTGAATCCTCTTCTTTCATTCTAAAGCATTGAAGGTGCTAGGACTCAATCCCACGATGTCAATTTTTTCTTGAGTCTCTTTCCTTTTTGTGTTTTTATGTTTGTTAGAGTTGTGATATTTTGGAGTTTTCCTTGGCGTCATGCCTTTCCCTTCAACACAATCCTTCAACTAAAAAGAATTTATAAGTCCTTCAAATTGAATTGTCAAACTTTATCATCTATGTAAGTATCATTTACCTTCAAACCCCATCATCCTAATCCTCTATCAACTAAAGAATTGCCTAAGTATTTTGGAGTTCCAAACTTGACCCTACATGTATGTCTTTTTATCCAACTCTAATTCCATAATGTTGATGCCATAATGAATTATCCCTCCACGAAATTTGTGAGCTAAATATTTATTGACATCATCTTTGTATAGTGTTGATGTCATCATTTTTGGTGATCCCTACTAAGCATACATGTTGACATCATCTTTTCATGCTCTAAAAATTTCTAAGTCTTTCATGATAGAGGATTGGGTCATCTATTTCCCTAATTTACCCTTTTTCATGCTCCCCTAAACCCTGACTCTCACTTCAATATTTTTCACTAAGTCTTTCACAGTCATATTTTCAATTGACCCTTAACCCAATACTCATTTCCTATCACCCTGAAAGCACAAAACTCTGATATTCCTTTATAAGAACCTTTCAGAGTTGGACTTTCAACCATTCCTTATCTCCTTACAAATAGTAAGTACACACCAACTCCCCAATCCAAACATTTTGAAGCATTATTCCTTGTTAAAGTTCCCCTTTCAAACTTCCTCCATTCTACATCTCTTCCTTCCATGATTTTCCTATCAACTCTAAAGTCCAATATTCATATCATTTTTCATTGTAGCTCCTACCTACCCTCCTAGACAATCTTCATACATTTAATGAGTCATAAAAGGATAGTGACTATTAATAAAAAAAATATCACCTGGGAACCATTGTTCATCATTTTAGAGTATATTTCCAAGTAGTTTTCTAGCAATCAAGAGAAAAATCACATGACACCATTAACGAATCAAAAGGTCCTAGCAACTACCTTATCAAATTTGATGACACCCAAAAATCATTCTTTAAGCAAGTTAGAGTGAATTTAAAGGAGAAAAATGGCATTGTTCCCATGCCCTAATTTATTTCAATAACTGAGATCATAAAACCTAAAAATTCACACTATTTCTAGGCCACCATTTCAACATATTTGATGGGTAGTTTTTCTATTCATGCATTCAAATCCATATTCTATTAATGCTCAATTATATAGTGAATGCACAAAGAATAATTCTATCACTTTCCTAGGAATTTATGGATCCCAAAGATGTATTTTTTATGTAAAAATATTATCGCAATGATGCCTACAAATCATTGGATCTCTACAAACTTTTTCCTTCATTACTCATATACCTATGTTATATAGATCTATATATACAAATTTTTTCATTAATTCAAAGGGTTGGTCATTCTGGGTATTAAAAGAACAAAGGTATAGAGCTTTCTATGGCTTCCATAGTTTTTAGTCTATATCCATTATTAGAGTTGTCATATAAAAATTATTGAAAAATAGCTACAAAAGTAAATGTTTGTAACCATATGTCTCTATGATTAGTTGTAGATATTTTAGAAGGTTTTGAGCCATAGGGTATGATAGGTTCTTTGTTCTTTAAGATTTTCCTTTCACCACATTTATTGGTGAGATTGTAATAGAGACTAGATATGTGTTGTAGCAATTTAAATCAATGCAAGTTGGTATTTGTAGGTCTTATCTATGTTACATATGAATGTTCATGAGTTTGATGAAGGATAATTTATTATATGCATTTCCATTATATCATACGTTTACTACATTTTTTTTTAATGTTTTAAGGGTTGTGTATGACTGTTACCCAATAAGGCCCAAATTTTGAAGACTCAAACCTTCCACATACATTTCAAATCATTATAATATTAGTTACTCATAGTATAGGAAGTGGGAGTAGATTAATACTTTTTATTGATGATTCGTTATTACAAACCAAGGTTAAATTTTAAGAGAAACAAAATGTTACATTTTCTATGAATCATTTCTAGCATGTTTATGCTTTAACAATGTCTACGAAGTTTATAAGTGAAACTATCTCAAGGATTTATAACACTATTTTTATATATAGATACATGTATCAAAATATTTATCATCTATAAATATGTTTATTGCAACTATTTGGTCTTAACCTATTGATATTTATAGGGGTTAGGCATACATTTAGGTATAGCTATTGTAAGTTATATATTAGATGTTTACTTTGTTTGATTTGAATTCCTATTTTAAGGCATACCTCTAGGAACAACCTCTTGAGTTTAATCTAAGTTCAAAAAATAGGAGAAATTATTCACTCACATAGTTAGCATTTAACCATCTTGAGTTTGTTGATGAAACTCTATTTACCTTCTTGAAGACAAACCCCTAACCTCAAAGGTGGATAAAATATCAAGAATTAAGGAGAGTTGTTTTTACCTAAAATTTTGGTATTATTAATAATACATTAATCAAAGGTCCACTTTGAATACCCTTGTAATATTATCAAAAAAAATTATAGTTGTGTAGTTTGTAGCTATGTGTATTTGAATTTAAGTTGCCTATGGCAATATGAGTGGTGACTTTGATGTGAATCCAACTCAAGAATATCAAAAGACCTTAGGAGATTAGAAATTGAAAGGGGACAAGGATAAGGAATTCAATGATAGCTTGATATAATTCTATCTAAATTAAGCAGAAGGAAATCTATATGGAGAATTAATATTCTAGGTATGGCATCTTTGCACGATTCCCAAAGAATTGACTTAGTTGGTACATCTGGTAGAAAAATTGTGTCATGGATTTAAGAGACTATTATTAGTATACTTCAAATGATTCTAGTAATAACATGGTTATAAATGGTAGGAGAAACTTTAAATATAACTATGATATGACATAAAAATTACAAAATGAGGGAGTGAAAAATATGAGAACATCTCAACAATTCTACACTGAGAGTATAAACCCTAAGTTTCCCCCACCCCTATGTGTGAGGAATTTTAGGGGCACCCCTTGTCCTTCTCCTTTCACTACCTCATATGAAGTTGGAATTGAACAAGAATAGGAGATCTATTTTCCCTAATGCCAATACAACTATATAATTAAAACTAGAACACAAGGAAAGAAGAAATGATCATCGTGTAGACCTAATTGACCAAATTTTACAAAGGCAATACAAAAATCATGCACAACTTGACATACAACTTGCTCTAAATTCCTAACTACTAATTAGAACCAAAATTCTCAAAGCACCCAACTCTTTAATCAAATTTAGTAGGTTCAAAATACTCAATAGTAAAATCCTCAAGTCAATCCATGGGTTGTCCTTAAATTTCAACATCCAAAAATCTCAAACAAACAAGTAGGATTCTAGGGAAAAAATAATTTGAATGTGGGGAAGAAAATTAGAGTCAACCCTAAAATAATTTCTCGTAGATTTCCTTTGATTAGATGGCTTATTGGAACTAACATACATAAACAATTATGTTTATTGGTATACTAGGTTATCCTAAACCTATTCCAAATGAGACCAAAGGAAAAATCTCAAGGTTGTAAGGCAATAATGTTGTCACAAGAGAGGATCATCTCAAGCACTTCATCTATATTACTAATAAATATTAAGTTGAATATGAATACATGATGATGAAACTATTTTTGTAGTGCCTAGAGAAGATTGCAAAGGAAAGGTATCAAACTCTCCCTAATAACAATATTGACACATGCAAGGAATTTGTAAAAAATAATTAGCCAGAACATGGTGAAAGGTTGGACCCTATGTTTTCCATTCATGAGTTCACCACCATCAAGAATGGGATAAATGAAATAGTGGTTTATTTCAATGACATGTTTATTATGACAATCAAAAAGGTGCCCCCTAAACTCAAACCTAATATTTCCATGTTTCTTGTGTTGTACTATGCTACATTTGATGTGAAGATTATGTATTTCCTTAGAGATAAAATTCCAAAATTATCAAAGAATCATATGCTAAAACTGTTAATATCATGAGCAATATGAGAGCCTCAAGTAGACATATAAAGAGACCTAATTTTAGGCTTGGTCAACTTGACAAGAGAATCCCTACTAAACCTTTACCTACTAATGAGAAGTTAGACAAGCTTATGGGTGTCAAGTAAAAGACCTCTCTTATAAATCTATAAGAAATTAGAAGGAGATACTTCTTCTTAATAGTCCAACTCATTCTAATGATGGGTAGTTCTTATAGAACAAGTCTTATAACTATGATTGGAGAAGACCTCAACAACACGAATATAGGAAAAGAAACTTCAAGCATTAGGATAAAGGAATGTTGGACCCACTTAAAAGAGATGATATTCATTATCGGGATTCTTCTCTATGGTGTGAATTTTTCTACCTCCTGCATTATCTTACAAGTCATATGGCTACCAGGTTACTAATAATAAAGATGATATATTCTCTAAGAAGATAAAAATGCACAACAATGTGTTGAATATATTGGTTAATAAGATGTATGTTAGTATTAGTTTAATGATGAAGGAAGTGATTAATCTAATCATGAAAGTGAAAATCATATATTTTAAAATTATCATAATACTATCCTAGGGCAATACGAGTTTCCACTTCATTATTTTTAACATTTGAGGGAGATGATGAGATAAAAGTATCGAGGAAGAAAACCATAATATGAAGACAAGAATATATGTGTTGAGGGTACATTTATACATGCACAAAAAATTTACCAACTAGGAAATACTTGAATGTCTCTCTAAAAGAGAAATAATGTTGTACTGCCAAGGGTAGAAAAACCCAATTCAAAAAGGAAAAGAATTGCAACATCAGGAATGATAGCTATAAAGAGAAGACAATAAAAATAAAGAAGATCCACTATAATATATAAATTTAACAAGAGGAAATTTATCCCTAAAGGTAGAAAAAATGAGACACCTATAGTTGTGAAGGACACTTCAAAAGGAAGAATCCTATTATGAAGTAGTAGCATATTCCTTCTCAATTTTTGGATAGTGTTGCAGACAAAGGGAATAAGGAAAATGAAAAAGGTAATGATTATCTATTGTATTCATTTATAATGATTTCCATTCATCAAGTGAGTGATGTAACTATTTCACAAGATATGCAATTACCTATGTACAACCTTGTAGATATGACAAAAGTTCTAAGTCAAATCTAAATCACTATATCTATTAGTGAAATATATATAATTCCTTAACATAAGGATAGGGTTTATCATATTTTTTAATTATGAAAAAGACTGGCCAGTATGTTGTAAAATCCAATTCCACTAATATTCCTAAAGAGAAATAAGATACCATTGAGATGTACTTAGGTATTTTTTAGTCAAAAAATCAAGCACGTATTTATCCCTTTTACACCACATTGTTTTTGATAAGTTAAGAAGGATTTATTGGGTATTGTACCCATTACACAAATAGATATTTAAGCAAGGTTGAGAAAGGGTCTAGAACCTTGAACAAAGCTAAGAACAGGAAACCTCCAAACACCAAAGTCTCATACTTTTCCAACAAAGTAGAGAAGCAAAACCAATGAAAACACTGCAGAAACACTACAAACTAACAACCAACCCTATCACCAAATACCAAGGGAAAAGGACACTTAGAAAAAACAACTATCCTAAGTCAAAGATAGAGAAACATCAAAGGCCTTGAGCCAAAAAACTTAAACCCAAAACATAGGACTGAGAGCCCAAAAATCGCCTAGAAAAACTAGGCAATGAACCACCTACAACAAATGGAAAGAAACAGGTACCTCTTGCTCAAATTTGGAAAAACTGAACCTAACAAAATCCCACTAGAAGAGGGGTAAAAAACACAAGTTTTTGAGAAGAAACGTTCTTCAAACTACACCATCAAATTGGAAATAAACCCCAAAACCACCTCAAAAGGATAGGGATCCCCTCTATAGGAGAGGAAGAAGTGGGGACCTAAACTACCAAAGACACCTCTCTCCAACCCAATCATGTTCCATCTCAATAGGAACCAACAGAAGAGAGAAGCACTTCCCACCATATCGACAACCACCAACTCTAGCTCAAGAGGAGAGGGCTCCACCTCAATAGGAGCAATATTCACCTCTATAGAATATAGCATAAGTAGACCATGGTAGCAAGCGAGAACTCCAGTAGAAAAGGAAAAAACCTCCTCCTTAGGCATCTAGAAGGACATAAACAATAGGAAGGACAACAAAAACCTCCCATCCAACATAATCAACCTAAGCCACCATAAATCCAGTAGCTCCTTCCTCAAGAAAAGAACCATCCACCACAAGGGGCAACCAACAAACCGAGAACCCAAAACCATCCTCTAGAGAATGGAAATCATCACTGAAACAACCACCAGCCAAGCACAAACATTGGCCTATAACCAATCCACTCCTTTGCAGTAACTAACCAGTAAGGAAAGCAAGGCATCCTTCACGAGACAAACCTAGAAAATATGGGCCTTCACCAAAAATCTTATCAAAGGTTCAACAAAAGTCGAGCCCATGACAAGCACCCACCACTGCACCAAGCCATAGTAGAAAAATGATAGATCCAACACACTACAGTAGTAGAAACTGCAACTAACCATTTCATGAAATGACATAGACACTTCCACAACTCGAAACAAAGAAGCAACCATCGAAGGGCAGCTCTTCCCATATCCAACCAAAACCCTACAAACCGGCTTAGCACCACAAAGCACGACAGCAGAGGAACTAACCCGCAGCACCAAACAAATAGCCCAAGACACCCATTGCAACCCCCAAGACACGGGGTCAAAGCAAGGTGGGAAGAAGCACCCAAAACAAATGCATCAAAAGCATCGCGACAAACCCCTAGGGGCTTGTGAATAAATGAAACAACCCCCAACCATGTAGCAAGGGAAAGAACAAGGGAGTCGAGAAGCAATAAAACCGAATCTAGCTTCACCAGAGAGTCCAACAGACCAATCCTTACCCAACCACCAGTAGAGTGGCTGGCCAAAGCACTACCAAAGTCAGAACCAAACAGCAATCCACCACAAGGAAAAGAACCAAGCCGAGAGACACAAAACTACAAACTCCCACAGGAAGAAGTAGGGAAGCAAACCACCAAGACTCCAAGGTTGTCCCTCCCTTGAAATAAGCAGATAGTAAGAGGGCCCAACCATGAGGTACACGACACAAACAAATCAGAAGACAAAGGAGCAGAGTAAAGAGGAGGCCAAGAGAGCCTCCCCTGAACACCCTCCAGCAAACCAAAATGAACAACAACCAAGCTAACCACGACAGCTGCCAAAGGCCCAATAGGCTCAAGAAAGGAAACCAACTCCAACAAATACCACAGAACAACTTCTGCAACCTCCAAAAACCCACCATCACCATTAGAATCTTCATCATCTCCCTCTTCATCGTCTTCAAAATTCAAAAAACTAGAAGCAGGCCCACTCCCGCTCTTTGCTCCGCTCCAGTCCATTATTTCTTGGTTTTATTACTACACCACATTGTTAATCAATAGTCGGTTAGTCGATAAATACATTCTAGACTCTAGTGCCTCAAGAAATATAATTCCCCTCATGTTATCATGGAACATTTACGGTTCAAGGTGTCTAATTCCTATGACAAGTGTTTTTCCATGGATTTGTATGAAGTTAATATTGTAGGAATTGCCAAAAATATAGAATCATAGTTGGCCACATATCCAAAGAAGTCATTTATAATGGATATAAATATTTTTTACTACCTAGCTAAGTGGGGCATGTTGTTATCATAAAGTTGGATACTTCAATGGGTGGTAGTATCCAAATGGATTTATCCTATGCTAATTTTCCATTGGAGGGTGAGATTGTTAAACTATATAGAGAAAACAAGGTATAAATAATATCAATACAAAATAGATAATAAAGTGCACTATATAGACATAGAACGTTACCACTTCATTATATTTTGTGATGAAGAAAGTAGTCAAGTTATAGAGCCTTTTTTTGTGCCCGATCATAATAAAAATATTGATGATTTGTGAACAATGTCATTTGATGGTGTATGTTCCAGAGAAGGTAGAACCTAGAGTGATCCTTATTTCACTTAATAGAAAAACATTTAAATTATATGTTTTCCAATTGACATTCAAGTGCATAATTAATATTTTAGAATATGAAGCACTAATACTTGGCTTGAATATTGCACACAAGCACAGAATAAAATGTATTGAAACCCTAAGAGACTTAAAGATCATCATACTATAGATAAGGAACATCTATGTGGAAAATGGTGATACTTTAAAAAGATATAGGAATGGTGTTTGGGATATAATAGAATATTTTATACATTTAATATTGAATGAATCAAGATATAAAAAGGAATGAAATGGTAGGCGTTGTAGTTTTTGAGGCATCAAAATTCGACCCAAGTTCAATAGCTTCTCAATTCCAACCTGGTATTGAGGTCTTAGCAAGACCTAGTGTACTTGGCAATGTGTATAGTTGGTAGGTATTTAATGGAAACCAATAAATTTATAGATTCCTAATTTCATGGAGGATTTTGAAAATCAAGTAATTGACTGATAATCTATGGTGTATTTTGATTATGAAAAAGAAATATTGTTGGGGAATGTAGTGCAATTGAAAACCAAGAAGATCCCCAAAGGGTTGTTTGAGATCAAAAGAATATTTGACAGTATAAACCACCAAAAAAATAGAGGTCATCCAATGGATCAAGGATATATAAAAGGTCTAAACCTAGGCACGGATGTTGAACACAAAATCATCTACATTGGTAAAAGACTCAAAATAGTGGACAATAAGATGTTGATAGTGCTATTAAATATTTTCAAAGGGTGTTTTGCTTGGTCATATGATGAGATAAAGGCATATAAAGGGGAGATCACCAAACACATTAGTCACACAGAATGGGTGTCAAATCTTATCCTAGTTAGGAAAACGAATGGAGAGATAATTTATTGTACATTGACTTAAAACTTTTGAATGTCAAATCTCTTAAGGATACTTATCCTCTCCTAGTATGGATCATTGTGACTAGTTTTGATTTGATGTGCATGATGGAAAATTTCTCAAGGTAAATCTAGGTCATGGCTAAGGAGTATGAGGAACATAGTACAACCTTTAGAACTCCTTGGGGCACATATGTGTATGTGATAATTTTATTTTCACTAAAAAATATATCACCAACATTTCAAAGAGTCATGGATGTTGCATTTGCGAGTCTAATTGATGAGATAATGTTTGTATTTTGAGATGACCTAATATCCTATTCAAAAAATAGAAATGATCACTACAAAAGATTGGAGAAAACATTCTAAATATGCCTTGAGTACAAGATCTCTTTGAATCCCAAAAAGAGTGTCTGGTGTGGAGGAGGGAAAATTGTGGGACACATCATGTCCAAGGAGGCAATTAGGATTGATTTGGAGAGATTCACAAAAATTGGTCTCATTCCCATTGCCAAAATAATGAAATAATTCCAATCCTTTTTTGGATAGATCAATTTCTTGAGGTGATTTTTGTCAAATTTCATAGAGAAGACCAAACCAATTTCCTGTTGGTGTAAATAAAGTCTTGTACCTAGTTAATTATTTTTCAAGATCAAAAATAACATTCTTGAATCAACCACACGCTTCCTCAATTAATTTTTTATTTCTTAGAATGAAGTGTAAACACCAGGTCGGCCAAACCTAATGAAAACACAAATGAACAATGATGCACACACTTCCCAGTATGAAGATGACACACGAACACCTCAACATGCTTCATCTCAGACTTCTTCAGATATGTCCATAGCAAAACAATATACTTCATACATTGAGCACTTTTCACCAGTTCATCTGAACTATATAAACTCACACTGAAACACTGAAACATGACTTCCAGATAACCAAACTTCGAACCTCTTTGTCAGAGCACAGAAAATACCTTCACAAGGCATATCCCAAATCTGCAAGATCTGAAACAAACTAGTGGAGGACTACAGAGCAGAAACATTTCTCCCAGTCCACAGGAGATCAACTTTGTCGATAGAACACACGTACTGGTGGACACAACTCTCACATACCATCTCACCGAAAACTAAAACTCATAATATATCACCATCAGATCACCGTAATGAAAACTTCAAAACCGCATAGGCATAGGATCAACATAAAAGAAATGTGGAGCACATATCAGAGCACAATCTAAACACATTCATCCCTCTAACTTCTCTTCTTTATTAGTTTTCTCAAAATCACTTGGAAACTCATCAACACAACACATCTGTAGCCATATAAGATAGCTCCATGTACTCACAACATCTCAATAGCATCTCAACTATACATGTACAATCTACAACATACTGAATAGTGTTGACATCAGTGACAACTTCAATTACAACACCACTAGACTAGACCATGCTTGCAAAAATCTCCCCCTTTGTCATTGATGGCAACACATGGTGTGAAAAACCATCAAAGACAACTTACACAATATTCTGGGAGAACACCTTCTCTTTTATTGCAACTATTTTTCACATGACTTTCTCTCCCCCTTTGACATTAATGGCAAAGAAAAAATACTTTGATTACTCCCCCTTAGGAGTACACCCCATCTTGCAACAATGAAAACCTTTTCTACTCCCCCTGCGGAGTAGACCTATCTATCATTCCAGATAAATAAATAATCTTTGAATTCACTGGATCGATGCACCTTCATGTGCACTTAGTTAGGAGGGCCAATGACCCCCAACCTCTCCCTAAGATGCTCAAAAGCATCCTTCGGAAGAACCCTAGTGAATATGTTTGCAATTTGTTCCTTTGTTGTCACATACTCCAATCTAACCTCATTCTCCAGTACTTTTTCTCTCAAAAAATGATACTTGATAGATATGTATTTTGTTCTTGAATGCATAACCAAGTTCTTCGAATGTTTATTGCACTTGTATTGTCACAGAAAATAGAAATAGGCTCATCACATACCACTCTAATGTCCTTCAGAGTTTGCTTCACCCACAGGACCTGTGTGTAGCAAGATGCTACAGCAATATATTTTGCCTCTACAACGGATAAAGAAACCGAGTCTTTCTTTTTACTCAACCACGAAACTAATCTTCCACCAAGAAAGAAAGCGCCACCACTAGTACTCTTCGATCATCTACACATCTGGCCCAATCAACATCTGTATAGGCACTCAAGGTGAAATCATTACTCTTAGGGTACCATAGTCCATAATCTGATGTACCTTTAAGATATCTAAATATTCTCTTCATTGTTGTGACATGTGTTTCTTTAGGATCTGCTTGAAATATAGCAACTAAACATACTGCATGCATAATATCTGGTCTGGTAGCAGTAAGGTACAATAGTCTGCAAATCATGGATCTATATTTTCTCTAATCAATCTTAGCAGATTCATCATCCTTGCTTAGTTTACATCTAGTTACCATAGGGGTACAAACTAGTTTAGAATCCTCCATCCCAAACTTCTTCAACAACTCTTTTACATACTTAGATTGTGAAATGAATATCCCTTTGTCAATTTGATTCACTTGTAGACCAAGAAATAAATTCAATTCACCAATCATAGACATCTCAAATTCCTTCTACATCTCTTTGGCAAATTTTTTACACATGCCATCATTTCCACCAAAAATGATATCATCAACATACACAACTACTATCAACATTTTGTTACCTTGTACCTTAAAGTAAAGATTGTTGTCAACAAAACCCTTGTTGAATCCTTGCTTTTTCAAGTATCTATCCAATCTTGCATACCAAGCTTTGGGAGCTTGCTTCAATCCATACAACGCCTTCTTCAATTTACAAACCATTTCTGGTTTGTCAGACAACTAAAACCCTTCAAGTTGTTCCATATACACTTCTTCCTCCAACTCACCATTCATAAATGTTGACTTAACATCCATCTGATATACTTTAAAGTCCTTGTGTGCAGAAAATGCCAAAAACATTCTAATAGCTTCCATTATGGCCACAAGGATGAATGTTTCTTCAAAATCTATTTTAACTTGTGAATATCCTTTGCATACCAGTCTTGCCTTATTCCTTACTACTTCTCCATTTTCATTCAACTTGTTCTAGAACACCCATTTTGAGCCAATCACATTTTTGTTCACAGGCCTAGGGACTATTTCCCATGTCTGATTCTTTTCTATCTGCTGCAATTCCTCTTTGATAGCTCTCATGTCAAAATTTCATCTTCACATGCTTATTTTACAAATTTAGGTTCTATTTTAGAAAGTAAACACAAATTTACCTCAGCTGCAACTATGCTTCTTGTCTTCACACCTTCACTCTTGTCTCCAATTATCTGATCTTTCAAATGATTCTTCTGTACATATTTAGGAGTCCTTATTGCAGATTCCGACTCATTCTCTTCTTCTTCCTCTTCCACTTGTTCTTCTTCTTCTTTCTCTTCTTCTTCCTTCTCTTTATTCTCCTCTAGTACATTTCCACAAATAGGATCATCAGGTCCAACTTCACTTATCTCAATAGGTCTACGTATGTCTTCATCAACTTTCACATTAGCACTTTCAATAATCTTCCTCAATCTTTTGTTAAAGCATTTGTATGCCTTGTTGGTGGTAGAGTATCCAAGAAAGATTCCTTCATCACATCTAGCATCAAACTTTCCAATATTTTCATCATCCCTTTTAATATTTAATGTCTACTTCTAAATACCTTAAAATATTTTATAGTAGGAGTCTTACCATTCCATAACTCAAAAGGTGTCTTTGTGTTGTTGTGTCTGATCTAAACTTGATTAAGAACATAAACAGCAGTATGTATCACTTCTCTCCAATATACATCTAGTACATTGGACTCTTTCATCATAGTTCTAGTAGCTTCCTGTACTGTCTTATTTTTCCTTTCAACTACTTCATTCTATTGTGGGGTTCTTAGAGTAGAAAACTATCTTTTTATGCCATGCTTCTCATAGAATGCATTAAATTCACCAGAAGTTAATTCACCACCTCTATCAGATCTCAAACACTTGATTTTTAGATTTACTTCATTCTCCACTCTTGCTTTGAATACCTTAAACCTATCCAGAGCCTAAGTATTTTCTCTAAGAAAAGCAACCCATGTCATTCGAGTATAATCATCAATAAGCAACATAAAGTACATGTCTCCATTCAGGCTTACAGTCCTTGTCGGACCACAGAGATCAGTATGTACCAACTCTAGCATGTCAGTAGTAGAATGCTCTTTTCCCTTAAAGCTACATCTTGTATGCTTTCCCAATTGACAACTTCTATAGATAGCATTAGTAGGTCTTGTGATTTTAGGCAGCCCTCAAACAATCTCCTTTGCACTAATCTTGACCATGTTATCAAAATTCACATGTCCCATTCTCCGGTGCCATAACCAACTTTCAATTATTTGAGATACAAGACAATGACCATCAACTCCCTTCAACTGATAGATTTTTCCATGAGTTCTTCCAGCAGTAATCATATCTCCATTTTTGAATCCTTTACTAATTTCACAGGTATTGTTCTGAAACACAAGTTTAAAACCATTGCTATACATGTATCCTACACTCAGAAGGTTATGCCTCAAACCCTTCACATAATATACATCATCAGTATTGTGCACTCCATCAAAACTAATTGAACCTTTACCACAAATCTTAGCTCCTAAATCATCACCGACCATAACTAAACCACCATCATATTTTTCAAGTTTAGTGAACTTACTCTTATCTCCAGTCATATGATTTGAACATCCACTATCAATTACCCAGTAATCTTCATCTTGTCTTGCATGAAAAGCAGTATCCAAGGTACCTTCCATCATATTCTTCTTAACCTCTAGAGCCTTCTTACTTACACATTTTCCAGAGTTAGTGGATACAGATTTATTTTCAAAAGCTAAGAATAAGCATTCACTATCATCAACCTCATTGTCAGATTCATCATCAAAAATACCTACCTCTTCCTTAACATAATACATCTTCCTATACGTCTTATCCTTCCTATCCTTATCCTTTTTCTTTTTATGTGTAGCCCTATTCAGACATCTCGAAGTATAATGACCGGTGTTACCACAACTAAAAAATTTAAAGGGTAACATACCTTTTTATTTTCCGGTGCCATTCTTCAATTACTTGGTGAAGTTTGCTTCCAACTCTTCATCATCGCTATCTGGTTCTTCAATCTTCAAAGCCTTAAATTTCATTTTTGTCTTCTCTTTTTTCTTGTCATCTTTCTAGAGCCTCCTTATCTCAAATGCTTGCAGGGTGTCGAACAACTCTTCTAGAGTGTACTTCTTGGGATCATACATTTCTTCAATAACAGATATCGTGTCACTATAACATTCTGGTAAGGTGATCAAGATCTTTTTGATTATATCTTCATCT
>VDFB02162257.1:0-13011 GCA_007258455.2 Sequoia sempervirens | reverse complement strand
CTGAGCAACTTTGATTCGAAGCATAAACCCTAATTTCAACTTTTAGTGCCCTAAAAAGATGGGCGCCTATTCTCTCCTAGGGCAATTCCATGGTCGGTGCTGTTAAAATTTTCACAAATTTTTCACTTCTTTCTCTGTTCTTTGTGCTTGCTCACCAACTCACCTTATGTTGAATGCCTGAGTATTGAATCTAATGCCTGGTAGCTGACTATCCTCCATTGATGACCTCAGAGCTCCTGTTATGCTTTTGAAAAAGCATAATAGACCCAGTAGGGCAAAACTGGTTATTTTAAGATTCTAACTACATCAGCCTGATATGGATGTATTTTGAGCCAATCAAAATCAGTTTGAACTCTAACGGACCAACTTTCTATAAGCTCTTGAAAAGCCACAAGATCCGCTTTCAAAAAGAAACTAGGAAAACCAAAGCGTTTATTTTAATAGTGCAAAAAAAGTAGGGATGAAAACTCGATATGGGTTTTCAGATTGCCGCCTCAGAAAACTCGTGATTGTTCGATTTTTGAAAAATTTATGCTTTTAACCCCTGGCATGCAAGTATGATGCACACGCAAATTTGACCTTTTGACTGATTTAATGAAGATCTTTTACTCATCTCTTCCAAAATTCTGGCAAATTTTTTGATTTTGGGGGTACAACATTAATTCTCATAACCCATTCACACATCTCTTATCATTCATTCATTATCCATCTTCTCTTTCAAATCAAGCAAGTTAGGGTTTCATCATTACAAGTCATCAAGATAGTTTCTTAAGACATTCAAGGGAAAATTCTTCATGTTTTGTTGTAGAAATTCAAGATCAATCATCATGGAAAGGTAAATAACTCCATCATTGCATTCTTCATTACATTCTTTTCTTCATTTGGTTTAATTACCTAAAAAGGGGTTTGACCAAGGCAAACCCCCATGCCCTAACATTCAACATTTTTGTCTCTTGTCTTGTGTCTTTGTAGATTTAGACATCTTGGAGGCTTTGAAATCATTGAAGATTGCATAACAAATTTGTTCAATTCATATCTTCACTGGATAAGTCAAAATACCCTAAAAATTTCACTTTTAGGCCCGAATTTAATAGGTTAAGAACCAGACACCTAGAGAAGCAGAAATTGCAAACCAAAACCTCATGTTTCCACCTTTGAATATTCAGAAATTAAAAAGTGGACTTATTCACCATGTGTGGAGAATGAGTCCCACATCTAGGCCTGATTTTAGTTTTCAGCATTTTTGGATACCCATTTGTCTGAAGCGAGCTCTAAAATAGTTTCACAAAACTAGGACTAATTCACTCAGAATGGCGAATGAGTCCCACCAATCCCAAAAATTAGCATCTTTATAATTTCATTGTCATTTCTAGTTTCCAGCAATTTTACAGGTGCACCTCTTCAGTTTCACTCGCTTCTGTTTTATTTTACTTTCATTTTTTAGGTGTTTTTGCATTACACAATGGATTTTCCAACAAGTTGCATTTCAATAGTTTCCATTTGATAATCAATAACTTTCATTAGTTTTCTGCATTTAAATTAGTTTATTTAGACATATTGCATCCATATCACAGTAATCTTTGAATTTGAACATTGCATTTTGGCCCATCTTTCTCCTTTTAGGTGAAAAATCATAGAAGTGTAAGAAAGACCTTTGGAAGCTAAAATCTTTGTCTAAACAATCTAAGTTATTCACGATCATTTTTTAGACATTCAAGGGTAGAATCTTCATTCTTTGTTGCAAAAATCCAAGATCAATCAGCATGGAAAGGTAATAACTCCATTGTTGCATACTTCATTACATTCTTTCTCCATTTTGGTTTAATTACCTACAAAGGGGTTTGACCAAGGCAAACCCCCATGCCCTAAAATTCAACATTTCTCCTTCTCTTCTAGTGTGTTTGTAGATTTAGGCATCTTGAAGACTTGGAAATCATTGGAGAATAGGTTGAAGATTTGTTGAAAACATCTCCTTGTTGACCAAGAAAAAATATCAACAAAAAGTCACTTTCAAGCCCAAAAAATTCAGACTTTCAGAGGTGGACACCTGTTAGGAACCAAAGTGTAGACTGAGGGCTTTAGTTTCCTCTTTTGGATTTTTAGAAATTAAAAATTGGATTGATTCGCCATTAGTGGCGAATGAGTCCCATTGCGAGGCTTGAAAAGGGGTTTTTGCATTTTTGGATACCCATTTATCTGAAACAAGCTCCATAACAATTTCCCAGATTTGGGACTAATTCGCCTAGAATGGAGAATGAGCCCTAGTGGGCTAAATTTTCAATATCAACAATAGTTTAGATGTCATTTCTAGTCTCCAGCAAGATCTTAGGTGTAAACATTTAGTTTCAACCATTTCTGTTATAGTTTACTATTCATTTCTAAGTGTTTTCATATATCACAATTTGTTTTCCAATGACTTGCATTTCAATAGTTTTACATTAATAATCAATCTCTTTTATTAGTTCTTTGTATTTAGTTCATCTCATTTAGACACATTGCACCAACATCACATCCATATTTGAATGTAACATTGCATTTTGGCCCAATCTTTCTCCTTTTAGGTGAAAACCCCTAGAAGGACAAGAAAGCATCCAGGTGCCAAAATATTTGGTTACACAACTACATTAAAGTGGGGGCATACATCAACACTCATGATTCACCATGCGATTTTCTTTATTCTTGTGATGGGTCTTTTTCTTGGTGGTGTCATTGGGTTTGATTTCCTTTGAGAGCATGATATTTCTTTGAATTTTCCTCTCTTGGAGACATTAGGCACGATGTTCCCTAAGAAGAGACCTTACATGAACTAAGCAAAGTCCCTTTGAACAAATATTTACTTGCATGTTGTTTCATTTAGTGGCACCTTATTGAAGTTATCAGAGGGATACCTTTGGTATGGTTAATATGTATGGGAAGCAAAACTTAGGAATGACTTTCCCATAGCCACTTGCTTGTGTCTGAGTGAATATTGGTCACATGCGTATGTGTCTCACCTTTTTGAGGGCTCACCTAGTGGATGGCCTGAGGTTCCACTAGCCCATGTGAGTGTGTGTTTGGTTTTGCATGGTGTACGTCATGTTCCACTTGTAAAAAGTTTTAGAAAAATAGCTTAGACCTAGTCCACATTATGTTGGACAAACTTTTGAGGCTTGATCCACCCTCTTTTTCCTTTTCTTTCTTCTTTAATTCATTGACAGTGTATGTTGCTACTTCATACATCATTCACATGCGTGTTCCTTTGTGCGTATGTTGGTTTGATGTAGGATCTTGGATCTTGGGGGCTTGACCACCCCCTTCATCTTTGTCATTCTATACCATCCACATTGGTACACTTGGACCCCTCTTGAATGTCTACTTTAGTGTGAGTTTGAATCAAGTTCCTCCTCTCACTAAAGTGGGGGCTAAATGTAGTGAAAGAAAAATGATCTCTTTTCCTAACTTAATTTGGGAATAATTGATAAAATGAGCTAAATGGTGCCTTAATTTGGTGTTGTAATATGTTTTACATATTCACATTAAATTTTTGGCCCTTTTCATTAAAATTTGGCTTCTTTATGCCTTAATTGTTCCTATTTTGCATCCACAAGCCTTATTAAATGCATTTTTCTAAGGATAATCTTGACACTTATGAAAGAACTAATCATAATTCAATATTTGGGTTGTGTGTCCCATATCTAGTGATCTAGGACTCATATTCCACCTTGGGAATATAGGTCCCACATAGGTCTTGGGACCTGATATAAAATTTCACATTAAACAAAACACTCCTAGAAATCCATGCCCCATGTTTAAGGCACTTGGATTCATATGCCCAACTTGGCATATGACTCCTGCTTTAACCAGGACCTATTTTAAATCAAATTACTAGTGGGATTTTATTATCCAATATTTGATGTCAGCTTGTAGTGTTGTAATTTCAAGAATTTTGGCATAAATAGGTATAAATACAAGGTTATTTCACATAATTTGTCCTAACAAGACCTAGCAATTTTTAGTCAAGCATCCTAAGGTTTCATAAGAGCATTAGAGAGTATTCAAGAGCATTAAAGAAGGAATTCAAGAGTATATTTGTAGAATATTATTGTAGTAATCAAGATCCATTATCATGTCAAAGGATTGATGCATCATGCATGTGGTTTTGAGTAATGTTGTAATTTATTGTTCAAGATCAATTCAAGTATTCAAAGGCATTATATTCCATCAAGAATCATGATAAATAACTACTTCCATTGGAGCCATCTCACACAATATTTCAGCCTTTATATCAAGGGTTTGGTGAGTTACAACATTGCATATTATTCATTCATCATTCCTTCATTCTATTTTATTTTATTTCAAGGTTTGATTACCAAAATGGGGTTTGACCAAGGAAAACCCCTATCCACTAACAAAATCAACATTTTTCCCTCTTCATGTGTGTGATTGTAGATATAGGTGTTTTGAGCCTTGAAGATCCTTTGAAGACAAAGTTGCAATATTGAAGAAAGTTCTCAAAGTTGTCAATAAGTTGTCATCTTCACGAAAACTCACCTACAAGCCAAAACTCATACTTTCAGACTTGGAGATCAAACACGATGAAAGCTACAAAAGATCACTCAAGGCTATAGAAATTTTATTCAAATGCTAATACTAGGACTAAATTTCCATCTTGGGTGTATGAGTCCCAGTATACCACTTTTCAATAGTTTTCTATAGATCCTGATTTGCCAGTAGTAGATTCTAGATTCAACCCTAAAATCAGACTAAATTGCCTAGTATGGTGTATAAGTCGAAATGCACATCAAAATTTGGAATTTCAAAGTTTCAAACCTTGTTTTGGACATCTCCAGTATTCCAAGTACTTCTCTATTATCCCAAGTCTCTCATTCTGATTTTAAGATTCATTTTCTAGGTCATATAGTTAGATTGCCATATTTCTTTCATTTCCTTCTTTCTAAGTATTTTCTTAGTGGAAAAAACCTCTTTTTAATCACACCTCAGGAAACCCCTTTTAGTTCTCCTTCCCTTAATTTAGTCACTTGGTTGAGGGATCTTACTTTCCTAATGAATTGAGAGTGAAATAGGTCCTAACCCTAGTTCCATCTCTAAAAAGTTGGAACTATATTTCCTTCAGTTCAATAGGTTGAAGAAGGATTAAAGAGATATTGAAGAGTAATTTTCATTGTTGCATTTGTTGTCATCATTCTTTTCAACCTACAAAAACTAAGTATCACAATTAATTTTGAACATTCTAAAAAAATTGTAGGTGGAAAACATCTCATATCTAGTACTAGAGGACTGTAAAAGTTATTTTTTGAAGCCTAAAAAAGGACCCATTTTCCTAGTGAAAAACCAATCCTTCAACACTTGTCTAAATGAGCTTCTGGTAATATGTACATTCCCTATGATCTCACAGATCTTCCTGCAAAGTGTTGTTACAATTTGATTATCTTTGAGAATCTATATTTTATATATTAGCTCATTTATTTCAATTAGTTTAATTAGTTTAATCATTTTAAATCATTCTTAATCATCCTAAGACCCTAAAGAGTCCACCAACCTAGGTCTAATTGAGGTTGAAAGTCAATATCTTGGATTTTTGGTTGGTATTCTAATGAATTTTGGGAAGAGGCCCCTTGAATCCTAGGTTCTATAAATTTAGGACCTAGGACCCCTTTTCCCAACATTTCACTCTTTATAGTTGTTAACACAAAGGATTGTTCCCTTGATGCTTAGCCTTTGCAAGATTGGAAAGTGTAATATGGCAATGTTCTGAGACTGTTGGTTTGGCCTATTACAAGAACGGACCTCCAAAAGAGTTGGCTCCCTTTAAATTCCCTTTAGATCTTTAAATTGATGGAAAAAAGAGATAGAAGAAACCTTGAATACTATTGAAAATTGAACTGAAAATCTATCTAAAGGGGGGTGATGCACTGATATTTTGACTTTAATCTACAATATGACTCACAAAAATTGTCTAATACAACTATTCTTACAATCCAAACTGATCATATTCATCACACAAGTAATTCATATAAAGGCTTGTGAAAATCTTGCACAAGCTGTGAGCTGTAATGAACTAAAATTTGTATACTTGCATCTAATAAATGAGACAAAAAATTCAAAAAATTTCACGTGAAAGATAAGAAACTCCTATCAAATCATAAAAATTATAAAGACACCTGAAATCAGATTGAAGAACCCATGTTTGTATTAGAAAATGGAAGGAATCTCTACAAAGCATAACAATAAACTATCAGAAAATAAATTGTTGCTACTGAAAAGTGTAATAAATGGTTGAGTTACAAGAAAAATTCCTCTCTACAGTATGCAAAGGTGAAAATTCAAGAACTAAGGAAAAAAGCATAAGAATTTTCTCCTTTAATACAAAAACTATCTCAAAGTGCCAAGAGGTGACACTTGCAGTCAACTGTGCTCCAAAATATCCATCTCAATATGCTTCATGAGGAAAAGAGAAAATCCTAAAAATGAAGGCCCATAACTAATCCAAATTGAGCTAAAATAGCCCCTAAATCCACCTCTCAAATTGTTTGACCAAAGGGGACTCCAAAAGCACTTTAGTTTATCTGAAAATCAAGGACAAACACCTGAGTTCCACCTCCCTTCTATTTTTCTCATGATTTTGGGACAAGGATAAACTATTTGAACAAATATTAAAGATAGCCAGTTATGATTTACTTTAATATTTGTCATGTGATTGTTTATTTTTCAATTTACATGACAAATACTAATGTAATTTATAAAACATTACCCTTAATATTTGTTTACATATTCATTTTTGTCTTAACGTCATGAAAAAATATGAAGGTTAATACGATAGAAAAAGCTTAAAATAACATAGGCTCATTTGCATTCATTTCTTTTATTCGTAACACCATGCTACCACCAAGGTTTGAAGATTCACTTCCTCTATGAGCTGTGGAATGTGTACTCTTTGTTGGTAAGGATTGCTTTTTATATTACCAATTTTCTATTTATTGATAGAAGATAGGATTTGTGGCCAACATTTTAATGGCTTCTAGTAGTGTTATTTCCTTTAGATTCAATCTCATAGGTTTTCTCTATATTGCCCTATAAAATGGCCTTGTCGTTCATGGTCTTTTAGGCCTTTCTTCATGATACTTGGTCCATTATGCTTTGATTTAATGTTGCAATGTGGCTTGGACATTCACATTAGGTCCTTAAAATTCAAAATATGGCATCTTGTGAAGGCGTTGTAAAACATTTCTACACTTTTATAGACTCTATTTATTATAATTCACCTAAAAAATAACCTTTTTCATCACTTATCAGAGTCCTATTTTGAAGTGTTGTAAAGTCTTGTAACAAGATTTCCACACTTTTCTAAGGAAGCAATTTCACTATTTTTCTTTCTTATCTTTATTTGAGCTTGCTATGCACTTATAGGGGCTTAATTAATTGTATTTTGAATGTAAACTGACAAACAACATTAAATGTGACTTAATTCCCTGACACCACTCAGAACCATGGAGTGGTGAATGGAGTCCCTCTTAACCAAATTCAAAAAGAATCATTTTCTTTGGTTTTCGTTAAAGGTTGGGATGACAGGACATCGTGGGTTTACTAAGGCCTAGAATAATATAAATAAGGCAATTTTACATCCATTTTAACCCCATTCATTCAACATTCATCAAAGTTCACTAATTCGCCGCTCCTTCCAAGTATTATTCCACTTTGTTTTATCTAGTGAGCATCCATCAAGCATTTTGGGCAGCCATTGACATAACTTTAGATTTTTATTCAACAAGGGTTTGGTAATTTGATAGCATTTACATTTTATTTGTTTATCATTCTCTTACATTTCATTATTTCATTAAGGGTTTGATTACCAAAGTGGGGTTTGACCAAGGCAAGCCCCTATTCTCTAACCCTCAACCATTATTTCCCCTCTTGCATGTGTATTTACAGACTTATGTATGCAAATTTGATAATCAATTAGGTGTTGAAAGGTGGTCAACAAGTCAACAAGGTGCTTCAAGTCAAATCAACCTCATTTCAAGCTTGGAGACATTGTCCATTTTCTGTAGGAATTAACCGTCCGGCAAATAGTAGACAACCTGAGATGCAATTGTTTAGCAGAATTGTCCCCTAATTTCTCAAAATTTTGGGAGAGGATTGATTCTCCATCAGTGGTGAATGAGTCTCACCTAAAGGCTGGAAATCTAGATTTTGTCATATTTTGGATCCCTACACTCAGAAACCAGTTTCTGACAGTTTTCATCAGAAGCAGGATTGATTCACCATCAGTGGCGAATGAGTCCCACTGGTGATTTTTAGTGATCTTTGTCGACATTCAAAATATTCTAGTATCTTCATTTGAGCCTCCATGTGTACTCTAATTCAATCTTCTTCCATTTTGTTTTGCATTTGCTCATACATAGTTCATGTTTGCATATCACATTGTGTTTTCAAAAATTGCATAATTCTTAGCTTTTGCATTTATAATCAATCAAATAGTTCATCCAATTGAACTTAGATCATTCCATTTATTCTAAATAACATAAAAAAATTGCATAATTCAAGTGAACCTATCTAAATCTTTTGAGTGGGGTTTATCTCTCTCCTTTTAGGTGAAACATCCTAAGAGCGCAAGAGTAGCCTATAAGCCCTACCCAAAAATCTATGGTTCATTTTGGTGAACCTGTATTTTGAGCACTTTACATTTATGATTTCAATTTCATGTTGCATCTTAGACTTCATTTGCATCAACATTTAATTTGGGTATTGTCTTGTTTTTGCATCCTCGAGTTTCTCAAATTTCATTAGTGAAAGTCTCATTTAGATGGAATTTTTCATACAATATCATTGAAAAAAATAAAAATATACAGGGTATGTGCAGGATCATGATGGGCCAAAAAGTGGAAATATGATGGGTATGTGGTGGCGACTTTTTACCCAAAATTACGATGAAATGAAAAGGGTTTTTAAAGGAGATTCTCAACTTTCCACCAATAAATTATGATTTAATTTGAATTTAATAAATAGTATTACTCATTTTCTATTTGAATTACGATTAAAGTCCTAATTGATAGGTTGATTGTGAGAAAATATCTATAGCTTTCAAATGATATCATTTTTTTTGTCAAAACATGTGTCACATTCTATGCTTCACATACTATGGGATTAAAAAGAAAAATTATTTCATGAAGTTTTGACCAAGTTAAAGATTGGTCAAGCTCCCTTCACGAGAGGATTTTTATATTTTTTAAAATTTGTAATAAAAATTCATAATTAATTATTTACTTGGAAAAAATTACAAAAATAATGCATTAGGACATAAGTCATCTACATATATCTAAAATATTATAATTTTATTGTGGTTAGAGATTGAGTGGAACAAGCCACCACTACTTCTTATTTTTTTCCCTAGAGATTCCAAGGAGTACTACTCCATTGAAATTTCAAATTTTTTCACCAAATAGATTTAAAATAAAAAAATAAAAACCTAGTAGTTTAGAAACTATGTCAATTTTCTCTGATTCTATTCTTACATGTTTTGAAATAATATAGATAACTTATTCAAATTTTTTATGTCCAAGTTGCCCTAGCTTGATTTTTCTGAATTTTTGCCCATTTCGAGGGGCCTACTTTTTCCATGATGATCCTACACATACCCTACATCTCAATCCTTAATTGGCATCTGAAAAGCATTAGAATCACTCTAAATTTTCTAAACAATATAAAAAATCCTCATAGCTGGACTTATTCACCACCCTGGGCGAATCAGTCCACCTGCACATTCTGCACAACAATTTTAGGCATTTTCTGGGTATTTCCTGCATTACAGCTTTTTGTAGTTGCTTTCTAATTTAATTTCCAAAATTTCTATTTTCTGCTATTTCTTGCATCTTAGTTTACTTGCATTCATTGTAATCATGACATTTTCTTTTAATAAGTTTTGGAATTCATTAAAATCCTTGGTAGACATGTCCAATTATGCCTTTGGTTGTGATCCTAATGACCTTGAGCTTACTTATGCTCCATCAACTCTTCATGATTTTCCTCCTCGTGATGTAGACATCATTGGAGAAGATGATGATAGCATGAAAAAGTTCTTCAATGATTTCCTTGATAACCTAGAAGCCAATGCAGCCTTTTACCCATCCATGAAGCCAAAAGATCTTCCTATTGCTGCACCTCCTGATCATTTTGCATATTTACATCCTGAAATCAATGGACCTAAATTTCCTCCATCAAGTGGACCTAGTTCCTCTCAACCAACACATCCTCACACATTTTATTATCACAGTCACAAACACTCCCATAAACCTTGAAGAAACATATGGTGAAGGCTTTACTATCCTTAATAAACAAGGTTGTGACACAACACATGAACATGACATTCACCAACTTCTTAAAGAAAAATTGACAGAAGAAAACACCATAGGATTAGCATATCAAGATCTTTCTCAGCCGGATAGACCTCCTTTTGAATATAGGAGACTTTGGGATGATGGTACAGTGATCTTTGATCCCCCTCCTAATTTGAATGTCCTCCTTCCTATTGGAGCTTCAAAATTTTGCTCCTTATGTTTCATTTCCTCCCTGCCTAGTGTCAACTGGTATTTCATGGTGTTTGGAAAATCCTAAGGTTGTGGTTTTAGCTTTCTTTTCATGTAAAACCCTAGTGTTTTTTTTTACCTGGTTGAGGTTCTGTTTTGATGTTACTTTTTGAAGGGATTTTAAAACATCTTATGCCCCGTTGGTTCGTCTAGGCCGAGTCCCCTCATTTTAATTTTTGCAGCCTCTGCAAGTCTTATTTCCCTAAGTCTGGGTCAGCCTCATGCTAAAGTATTTTAAAACAACTTATGTTATTGTCTCATTAGCCTAGTGGTCCCCCCTTGTTCTTAATAAATGTTATATTTTGTAGAAGTATGGAGCTCACACTTTCATCAATCTTTTACCTTCAGATATCAATGGTTGCCCGCCATCCTGTGGTCAGAAATTGAAAGACTGTGGTATCACAGGCGGGCGCCATGTGTCCTATCTAGGGGATCAAACTTGTGCCATTGCTGATCTACTGCCATTTGATCTTAGCAGCTTTCCCGATATTTCATAATCAAAAGGTGCTCATTTTTTATCTATCACGAAGCAGCGAGGTGTTGCCACGTGTCCAAGGTGGGGCTTGAGAAAATTTTTGTGTGATGTATTTTAAATTTTTTATTGCTTCCATAGCAAAAACATTTAAAATGAAATATTTGATGTGGCTGTGGGAATTCATTAAATGAGCAAATGTCAGGAAAAGAAATTAGGGCAACCAGTCAAGTTAAAAGGATCGACAGCAGAGATTGAAAGTTAAGTACAGTTGCATCCTAGCCATTCCCCGCCATCTCATGATCTAAAATTGCAAGATCGCAATATCACGGGTAGGTGCCAAGTGTCTCTTCCTGGGTGGGGCCAATGGAGATAATTTTGTGTGTTTTCGGCCGATGTTCAAGATCAATTGTTGCTCGCCATCCTATGATCAGAAATTGAAGGATTGTGGTATCACAGGCAACTGCCCCATGTCCCATCTGATGAAGCTAAAGGAGTAAAAGGGTGGATTACTAAAGCATTTGTAGGATGCAGATGCTGCAGATCAATGGATATGTTATAATCTTGATGAAAAATATGCTCGATAGTTATTGGTAAGGCTGACGACTATGTTGAAGGGGAGAGATCACCGATGTTCAAGATCAATGGTTGCCTGCCATCGCATGATCAGAAATTGAAGGATTGCGATAGCACTGGCAACCGCCATGTGGATTTCCTTCGTAGTTTATGGTGTGATGGGCCCTTGTCTACCACGTTGATGATTGTGTCAGCTATTTTTTGAAGGCGGCGATTTGATGATTTGATTCAACTAAAGGATCGAAAGCTGGAATTTAATGTCAGGGTCAAAGCATGGTTGGAGCCATTTATACAGGTGAGTGGGTGAGTTTTAATGGCGGGAAGGACACTTATTGGCATGATTCAATAAATAAGTTAGATGTTGTGGTTGCAATGGTTTCCAGTTTTGTTTTAATGGTGGTCTCGACATGGATTTCTGGTGGTCTTTATTGTTGCATCAACTTTTCCAAGTGTGCCAATTGGCTGATGGCATGTGTACTCTCTGGCCTAATGCTTTTCTGCTCCTTCATTCTCTATAAGAAGGAGTTCAAGTCCAGAGGTACCGGGTAGCAACTTACATAACCTCTTTTCGATTCTAGGTGAAGTTGCAGAGAAATTTGTAAAGTATGATGTGTCTAAAGAGAGTTGCAACTTAGGGTTTGAGTCAGTCTGTAATAGGTTTTGCATTCATGGAGGTTTAATGTTGTATAACAGTACTAGCATTTTATTTTAAATGAAAAATTCAAGCTCATGTCTCTCCATTATACTTGCATATCTGAACCTTGAATAAAATTACCAAGGGTTGTTTTATCCATCTCACTAGTGTGGTGTGTATGATCCTCATTTTGGCTTTAATTCAAAGAATTAATTAAAATGCTTGAACATGATTATAGGAAGATATATACTCTATAAGGATTTGGTAAGTAGTATTGAGGTAGAATACATATTGATGAGATTGTAATACAATATCATCAAGGATCTCATATTTTATGTGTTAAATCTGTCATATGCCTTTAGATGCTTATAAATTTAACTCCTGCCCAATAGATATATGGCACTGGCCTAAGTTGCATTCACCCATATGATTCAATTTTTGCTTGTCTTTTCCTAGAGCTTGCTGCAAATTGCAAATCAATGACCATCTTATACTACCTAGTGTTGTAGTTATCTCATACTCCAAGTAGTTGATATTACTGATAAATAGCCAATTTATTTTAGTTTTATCCTATTGTGTTGAGCTATTAAGTGATATTATATGTTGTTAATGTTGTTTATAATAATGGTCCAGAGGTTGTAAACACATTAAGGGATCACCCTCCTAGTTATTGCAGAGCCCAAAGTGTAGGAGGTTTCTTAATGTCCTCGTCAGTTGGTCTAGGTCCTTCGAGCTGCCCTTGATTG
>VDFB02162255.1:0-12918 GCA_007258455.2 Sequoia sempervirens | reverse complement strand
AGAATGCACTGCCAAAGCACCATCAAAACACAAGATTGTTGTAGCATCTATATACCCATTGTAAGGAGATTCCTTCACTATATCCTTGCAACAATACCATTTTGAAACCAATGCCAAACAAATTTGTGTACTCTTGCAATGAATTGAATAACAAATGAGAAAAGAATATCAACACTAGAAATGAAATGCATAAAGGCACAATGTCACAAAGAAATAGAAAGAAGAGCATCATCATCATACTGCCCCTATAATTTTCAAGTTAAATATTAGTGTACAAAATCCATCAAACAACATACTGCTTTTGTGATAAAGATATGTACACTATGAAAGAGAAATCTAACAACATGCATTTAAATCAACACCACTGGACACTAGCAAACTATCACTTCAATTTGTCACTCCACTTCAATAGTTAAAGTAGCATACTTTGAACCATTAGGGACTAGTGAACTAGCACTATAACCACTTGAAGCACTAGACTAGCACTTGTATGCCAAGTCAATTACTTTGTATAATTTGCATACAAAGAATTTTCAAATCAAGAGAACATCATATGCATATCCAACATGGAGATGGACTGTCAAAGCACCATTACTCAAGATAAGTATTAATCACTAGTACAGAAACAACAATAAACTACTGAAAAAAATACTAAAAACTGCTTATAAATGACTGAACTTGGTCACGTGACCAATAGTAGTTTTTGCCAGTCATATATAACATGACTAGATTGATGACTAAACCATTTTTAGTCATTTATTGTTTTTTTTTATTGATTGATTTGGTAGTATATTTAGTTGTTGATTTAGCCATTCGTTGTTGTAATCTGGTCACTTATTTAGTCATTTTTTTCATTGATATATTTAGTCGTTGAATTAGTCATTGATTGTTGTAATTTGGGTAAACTTATTTAGTCATTTTTATTCATTGGTATATTTAACTAGTCACTTATTTAGCTGTTGATTTAGTCATTGATTGTTGTATTTTGGATCACTATTTAGTCATTACTGTTAACTGGTCACTTACGAATAATTTTATTCCACTGCTCAATTTTCACTTTATGTCAATTAATAGTATATTGAGTCAATTTAATTATTAATTGATGTCAGCTTAGTAGTATATTTAGTCATTTTAATTGACCGAGTTTGAGGATTTAAGCATAAAAAAAATACACATCAATCATCAATTGCACACAATAAGATAGCCATTGAGAAGGAAAAAATGGTGAAATTTTTTAATAAAAGAAAGGTTTTCTAATTACAACTTAGAAATAGAGTATTACAATTTTTATTTTCAGTCACAAGACTAAAAATATGAGTTATAATATTGCATAGAAATGACTCCAAGAAAGAAACTTCTCCAAAAAAACTTCTGCAATGATGGAAACGCATGCTTGAAGCCCTTCAATGTGAGCACATGCCCCTTTCATCTCTTAAAACTTCTACAACATGGAAAATCTTCCTAGAGCAAGCTATAACGTGTAGAATCCAAGAAGGAGAGTGTTGATCGTGTCCCATATATGAAGCTCTTTCCTTCAATGCATTCAACAATAACCCAACTAGAATATTTTGTCCTTTATATACAATGTTCCATCTGATATGAGCAACATGGTGCTGCCTTTTCTACCATGAATGAAGCTGTTCCTCAATACAACCAACAAAATTACTATTAGTCTCAATTTAGAAAGAATAAAAGTGCATTGTTTATTGCAAGTTTACAAAAGTAAGTCCAAACACAACATCTGGAAGATAAATCAATTAAAAATTTGTAGGAGATAGATCACATCCACAAACATGGGAGAGCTATGAAAAATTGGAGAAATTGGCTTGGCAAATGAAGGAAACAAGGTATTTCTAGATTCAAGAATTTTACATAATGTTGTGGAATAGAAGAAAAACGAATCATTTGTCTGTCACCATAGTGAAAAGCTAGCAATTGCATTTGGTTTGTTAAACATGGCCCCTGGTACAACTATTAGAGTTGTTAAGAACCTTCGAGTATGTTCTAATTTTCACACTGCATATAAATTCATCTCTAAGATTGTTGCAAGAGAAATTATTCTAAGGATGTTAACCATTTCCATCATTTTAAACAGGGACAATGTTCTTGTGGAGAATATTGGTGATGCTAAATGAACCAATCTGAAAAATAGGCTTGCACTATAATAATGTGCACTACATCAGATATCTGAAGGGACATCCATCAAAGCATAATAGCAGGGATTTTTTTGTCATATGATGTAGTTACAAGTGCCCTGCTAGACATACATGAAAATCTAAAAATAGCTTTGGATGTTATTAGTATGTTATTGGGTGATCCCATAATACTGATTTACAATTTTTTGGCCAAAATGGACATTGAACTAAATTTTTTTAACTAAATCTTCACATTTGGGCACCTATAGTTGCTAAACCATGAGGAATTTGAAGATGATGCAAACTAGTGAATTGTGACATTTTTTCTGTAGATCTACATATAATTTTTTTTAAAATTTGGAATCAAAGTTCATTTCTTTTTCCATGTCCTTTGAAAACTATATTTTAACAATAAACACCATTTTTAACGAGTGATGCTCACCGTATACAACATAAATTTTTTTCCATGAAGGATAAAATTCTTTTTTTTTTTGAATTTAGATTTGTAACTATGATATCTAGCACTTTCATTTGGTTTCATAAGTGTTTTATTGAATACTTTTTCCTTAATCAAGTTTTGAAGTCAAACCAATTACAATTCAAACATAGGTAGACTGTATACAACATAAATTTTTGTATGTATCAAAATTCAATTTCTTTTTGTTGTATCGAGGATCAATATATTTAGTAATTAATATATATATATATATATATATATATATATATATATATATATATATATATATATATATATATACATATATATATATATATATATATATATATATATATATATATATATTTTATATCTACTATTTTTCCACATGTGCAGAACAAAGAGCTTGATTCTTCATGAAAACCTACACTTACAAGAAATATAAAATAAATATAATAATAAAATTAAATTTATTTAAAAATTTATATTTTGGGAAGTTTATAATAAGGACTACATACATACAAAAATAAATTTTAAATGAATCATTTGATCCCAAAAGGTAAATCAAAAAGTTATTTTTATCAAAGATTTTGATAGGTGTAAAGGAGACTCATATAGGTATGGTTTAAAAAATTAGCGTGGTTCTATCTGCTGGCAAGTTTGATCAAAGGTCTGGACTAAACCCTCTTCAATTGGAATCCTTTAAATGAAATTTTCAAGGATTAAATCATTAAAATATGTGATTTCGCCTCTTGGAAGTTGTAAACTAGTATTGTGGGATCACCCTTTAATCGTGGAATGGACTGTCTGATACCTTATGATTGAAGATTTTGTATCAATGGGGAGATATGGATCTTGTTGCCACTAATCTACCCAAAGAAAGCCATATGCTAATATTTGACTTCTAAAATATACTTAGATATTTGATTTCTTGTTTCATGTGCCTCCAAATAGGTGCACTAGATCCTTGAAGGGGATTAACATAGATTTATTCAATAGGAAAAAGAGACTAATTCTATATGATTTTTCTTTATAATTCATCCCAATGCTGATAACGATCAATCTCAGCTTAATCATGGTGAGGGTGGGAGCGAGCGAGAGTCCGAGTTTGAACCAAGGAGAGGGCGTGTCTGAGGAAAGATCTGATGTTTATGAGGATGAGGATACAGATTTGTTTGCGATTTGTTGGAAAGTTCTTCTTCCTCCTATGCTCAACAACATTGGTGGAATGGCTTGAATTGTGTGTGGGTTGGGTGTCTTGCTTGGTTGGAGCTTTGTTCTCCATCTTTCTCTTCAACTTCTTCCTGTGGCTGGGGTTGCTACTATGTTTTCTCTTGTCCACTTTTTGGACTGTCCCCAACCTTGTGCTTGCATTGTCTACCTTTCATTGGGTTCCAAATGGCAGAAGGGCATTCTTGATTATCTTGTTGGCTTGGAGCTTAAGATTTGTTGGTTTGGCAATGTGGCCTGGGCATGGAGTGGTCTGGCTTCTCCTTCCCTTCACCATTTTGTGGGGGTTTATCTCTCTTTTGGGCCATGGATGAGTTCTGGCTGGAGGTTGTTTTTTGGGAATCGTTGTTGTTTCTGAGGTATTGCTCTTGGTTCCTATTCTAGCACTTTATAGAAGCGCCCGTTGTTGTTGTGAGTGAGCATTTTCTGGTCTCTTTTTTCCCTTCAGATGATGCTACGGTTGAAAGGGATTTTCAGGTCAAGGTTTTCCTTGGTGTTGGTTTTGAGGTTTTTCCTCATTTCTTGGTGGTTTCCTACTCTTTAGGTAGCTATGGTGGAGATGGATGTCTTCTAGTTGTGGAAAATTGAGATTTCCTTGTCTTCCTTGTGGCTGCAAGCTCTCTGTTGCTTGACTTGGTGCAACCTTGGTGCTCTCTTTGTTGTTTTACTATTGTGGTTTCTTTCCCAAGAAGGTTCATGGTTATGTTTCCTCTCTGTTTGGGGTTTGGTGGGTTCCCCTATGGGATCTGTTGCCTTTGGGCCTATTTTGGGGTGTTTCTCCTACTAACAGATTTGTATTTGGTGGGATTGACGAGGGTGGTGCTTATACTTCCTGATATTGCTACTTTGGTTATGGAAGGGAGCCTATATTTTGTGGCTTGGTGCTCCTTGTTTGTGAAGTTAAACTTGCTCAAGGGGTTTGTTATTTCTTTACAGGTTCTTTGTTCTTCACATATTTTAGGATTTTTTACTATTATCTCTGCTATGAAGTTGTTGTGTGACTTTTGGGTCATGATCCTCCCTAAGATTGTGAAGCTTACTCTTACAAAGGGAGTTTATTATCTTTTGAAGGATGTTTTTTTTTTTTGGTTGAAGGCTTCTACGTTCATGGACTCTAATCATTTGGGTGTTGGCCATGGTTTTTCCACTTCTTTCATGTTCCAGTATCCTGCCATGCCAAAGGTGGTTGTGACTACCCTCTCTTCTAAAGTTTTCTTTCTGGATCTATAGTTGGTGTCTTCTATGGAGGTGGAGACTGCTCCCATTGAGGTGGAGCCCTCTTCTATCGAGGTGAAGGTGGTTGTTGTAGATTTGGTGGAGAGTTCTTTTCTCATCTACTTGTTTCTATCAAGGTGGAGCTTGTGTGGGTAGATGAGTGAAGGATTTGGAGGTTTGAGATCTCATATCTTCCTCTCCTATAGAGGGGAGCTCCATCTTATTAAGGTGGATTTGGAGTTGGTGTTTCAGGTTGGTTGTTGTTGCATGCAGGCTGATGTGACTCAGTGCTCCATTGTGTTCTTCAACTCCCCTATTGAGGCGGGTGTTTTTGAGTTGCTGGTGTTTTTGTTTAGGGGCTTGATAGTGTTCTACACCATTAAGATGACTATCTCTCTTGGCTTCAATGATATATTTACCTCTAGAATTGGATGGTTTGTGGTCTTGGCACAGATTTAGAGTGGTTATTTGCACCCTGGGGCTCAGTCCTGATTTATGCCTGGGTCTAGTCCATGGCTTTCTTTTGGTGTGTGTAGTGTGTTTTCAGTGTGCTCTTGTTGGGCCTCATTTGTAGTATGTCTTATCTTGTGTGTATGGTTTTTCTTGATTGATTTATGGTCCCATCAAGATCAGTTTATAAATGGAGTTTTGGTCTTGCATCAAAGCCTTTATCCCTAATAAAAAATGATCAATATCAGCTTTGCAAAATACACATCATTAACTAATAATTTCTTAGTTAATGATGTGTATTTCACAAAGTTGAGATTGATCATTATTAGCATTGGGATGAATTATAAAGAAAAATAATATAGAATTAGTCTCTTTTTCTTGGTGAATAAATCTATGTTAATCCCATTCAAGGATCTGGTGCACCTATTTGGAGGCACATGAAACAAGAAATCAATTATGTAAGAAAATGCAACCAATGGATGCAAAGCCTAACTCCTCAACCTTTGAAAGCATCCTTCCTGCCTATGTGTGAATTGGAGCTTTGGATGAGGAAGTTCTTTCAAAGAAAACAAAATAATCATTACAAGTCATCAAAGCCAACAAAAAGGATACCAATATATAAATGATTAAAACAAAAGAATACAATGAAAATACTAAAAGCAATAAATAAAATCTTATTGCACAATAGCCATCTCTGTAGATTCCATTGCATCATTAACCATTTAATTTTCAATAACTCACTGTCCCACCAAAGAAATCCAATCATCCATCATCCACTGCTACACTGCTATACACAAACTAGCCCATCGTGGTATGGCGCTATCTGTCGCTCTACTGCACCAAGCCTCTTACACCATTGCAGTGGGCGGTGACTATACTACATCACCATAGCATACCTTTGACCATCGCCTGGGGTAGCAATAACCATCACTATACCACACTAGTCAACATAGAAGCATCGTGGGGTGGCGGTAACACCACACTACCACAAGATCAATCTATCACCTCTATGAGGTAGTGGTAAGTATCGATCAATCACCAGTCACTCCATGAGATGCTGTGAGATGGCGATAAAGGCCTGAGCTCTCACTTGGTGTAATCTAACTTGATGACAACCAAGTTGGGGGTCCACCAATGAATTTGAGGCACATAATTCCAACAGTTAAATGCCATAAATTGTCCAAAACAAATACACATCAAACTCAAGTCACTTAGGCAAATAGGGCATGTGAGACTTCCTAGTAAACCAATTCAAAATTAATAAGGTGTAAATATATGGCTCTTTTAGCACTACAACTAAGGTTTAAATCACAAATATATAAGCAATATGTGGCATAGCTACCAATAATTGCAATTTATAAATCAAGGAGTATTGAAAAGACAACAAAAAGAGAGATTGCAATAGAAATCTTGGGCGAAAGATAAGACTGTTATTTAAAAATCAACAAAAGGAAAAGCTTAAACTTGTATAACACTATAGAACACCTAACCACCCAGTATACAAAGCAAGCTTTTTATATATATATTGATCATGGGACATCCATCAAAGCATAACAACATGGATTTTTTGTCATATATTGTAGTTTCAAGTGCCCTGCTAGACATACATGGAAATATGGAAGCACATAGACAATTTGTATAAAGCCAAATTTCAAAAAGTATAATTAAAAAGAAAAATCCTTACAATGGACCTCCAAATTGGGACCAAGTAGATTTATGATTTTATCTTTAGAATGTAGGAACTTTCTTTGTTGGAGCTTCATGACCTGAAATTGGATCTCCAATTGGACCAATTAAATTTATGATTTTATCTTTAGAATATAGTAACTTTCTCTATTCAATATTCATGACCTCAAATTAGATGTAGGAAACTAGAATAGCATATTTATGATTTTCTCACTTTCCATTGGCGTTTTGTATTCCTACAATCATGTTCTACTTCGGCGAAAACAATAGGAAATGTTGCAAACCAAGCGAAAAGTACTCTCAACTTTGGATTTATGTCGTACGATAGCAATCGATTTTTCCTAATAGTCCATGCACGAATTTTTTGCATCACAATCTATTCTTCTACATAAAATTCACATATTAACCCCTTCTAAAAATCATTTAATCATCATAAAACCATAATTAATAAATCATTTAGTTTGAAGGAATCAATGTCATTCTTATAAAAAAAAGTTGTATAAATGTAAAAAATCCATGAAACTGCTACATGTAACCCCAAAAAAAGTTACATGATGGGTTTCAACATAAGAAGCTTTCTACTACAACTCTCAATGAATGTATTATAACTAGAAAACAAAATTCTTAACACTCAAAGTAATACAATCGAACATTTATTCCAAAAGTATGAATGTATTATAATCAGAAAAAAAAATTCTTCACACTCAAAGTAATACAATCAAACATTTATTCCAAAAGTATGTTAGCAGGAGTTAACTAAAAACAAAATTATTTTTTACTTGGTTTCTTTTATCAATATGCCATGTGGAAATGGAATAATCACTAAGAAACCCTAACAATAAAAAATGAAGTAAAGGTTCAAGAAAGGAAATTCCAATGTACTATTGTGTAATGGTGACGAAGGCACTTGTATGAACATGACCTGCATACAAATCCCTGCCATTGAATTTCCATCCATCCAAAGAGAAAATAAGCAATGTAAGGATTTGAGAAATATAAGTCCAAAGGGTTATGCTGTAATGGTAATGAAATTACCATAAGAGCACAACTAAGGAAAAAATTCTTGTGACTATAATGATGTGATCCATAACTCTATTGGCCATGTGGCACAGTTGTGCTATAACAAATATGATATTCATTCATGTATGACCCAAGTTTAATGTGGCTATGTTATGATAGAAATGGAAGCACTCATATGAGCACAATTTATGTACAAATTAATCACTGTAATTACAATTAGGTGTTAATCATCATTGGGTACATTCAAGTTGACTCAAGTTTAATAGGTTACAATGTAATGATAGCATGATCCAAGAGTGATTACCTCTTGCTGCAATACAGAGTCTATAACTCTGGTTGATATGTAGAGTGGTTGTGTTAAATCAAGGATGTAGTGCATTCAAGCACAACCTATGTTTAATGGGCTATTCTAGAGAGTGATCAATATTTTCTAAACCTTATGAATGTTACTTAAAAGTGTACATCTTAAACTATAGACCAAGTTTGTTACATACTTGAATGCAATCTTGGGTTACCACAAACTATAATAATGTGATATGCTAATAACCATTATGGTTAATTAAAACAAGATCCATCTTATATATAGGAAAAATTCCACTGACTAGGTTTTACATATAATGATCAAACACAAACACCCACACATTCTAGTATACAATCCAAGATCATACCACAACTCTATCAAGACAACCACTTTTCTGACCCAAAATTTAAGGTTGCTTTTTAATACCAAAAAAAGAATTGGTAAGAGCATGACTAGGGTACAAACCCTAGGCCTCAGTAGAAACATAAACCATAACTCTAGTAGATTAGTGAGGTTGCAATAGCAGAAAGATTGAGACATTGTAGCCAATAAAAAAATCTTCTTGCAATCTAAAGATTGTAGCCAATAAAAAGCACACTATGTAGCTTAGTGACATTTGTAAATGCAATCTATGGTAAGAAGAATGACAGACACTTGAGATGTGACAGTCAAAAAGAGGTTGAGTAGTGACAAGATAATAAAGCTCAAACCTTGCATAGTAAAGTGGAGATTTTAACAGTGAGTTTCCTTACCCCCTTGCTGACCTTAAGGGTTTTTCAAATGATTTTGGGAGTGTTAGATAAGGAAAATGCAATCAGGGAATGACTGTCCAAATGAAGTAATAGTGGTAATCATAGGTTCAATGTTTCTTCTTAGCCATTAATATTGTATAATGGAGGTAGTGGATTGTATGTTTGAGCAGTGTTTTGAGACTCACCAAAGATGGGAGAATGTAGTGAATAATACCTTCATGGACTATGCAAGTATTGACAAGAAGTGTTGAAGGATCTAAGACCCACAATACCAAGGAAACAATGAGTCCCCCAGAAAGTAAGTGCGTTACCCATAAGGCATAGTTTGATTTTATAAAAGGGCTCGTAGCACCTTCGCTAGATGGTTAGTGAGTTGTTTGAGATTGTAGATGAGGGTGCAATATCTAGTCTTAAAGGAAATTAGCAAAGTAGTAAATGTGCAAGAAAATAAAATCGTACACAACAAACAATTCACAATGTTATCTTGCATAATTCCTTTAGTTTGAAGACAAAAATATCATTGTATCTTGATGAAATTAGTGACCTTAATGGTCAATCATTGGCAACCATGATTTTAAAACATGCTATTGTGTTTATGGAGGCAACATTTTAAGCAAGGCAGTGAGTGGTGGTTTGGAACAATGGCAGGTATGAAGGACTTGCTTTATATGCATCCTATGCAATCTAGCTTAAGACACCATTCTTAGAAGAGATTGAAGGTGGATTATGGAACTCAAGGGTTACTATGAAAAGGATTAAAGCAAAGACTAAGATCTATTTAAAAGCCACGGTCATGAAGATATTAAAGATATCACATGCAAAACCCTACTAGTTGGAATAATGAATAAAGTGCCAAAGAGGATAGTGTGTTAGGGAAGATTTAGGAGATTATGCAATATATGTCAATTTCAAACACCTATAGATTGCATAAATAATAGTGTGAACAATGTAACTCCCTGAAAGTTGAGCAGAGTGTGAATGAGATAAGTAGCAATGAATCCTATGCCTCCTATCACGCGACATCTCCTCACTATCTCCTCTCACATATTCTCATCGAAATTTCTCCATTTTGGTGGGCTACACCTGAAAATAAGGTTTTGACAGAGGTTTTAGAGTATGTTTATTAAAATGAAAACTCCATTTTGGTGGGCTATGCCTAAAACTAAGATTTTGACAAAAGTTCTAGAGTATGTTTATTAGAGTATTTTGACGGGTTATTGATTCTTGATTCCTTAAATGATTTTCTAAATAAATGACTAACTATTTAGTCATTTTTATTTGTGTGACTAAATAATTTTTATTCAATGACCAAATTAGTAATTTCTTTACTCATTTATAGCCGAGTTGGAAAAAATTAGTAGAATTTAGTCATTTTTAGTTGTTGTGACTAAAATTTTGTTACGTAGTCATTTATTTTCCAAATTCTACTAGTGAATATCACTTTTACTTTAATACCGCATTGACAAAGCAAGAGGGCTAAATGAACTTTCATATATTGGCATTATAGCCCTACAATAATGTCATTGTCAACATGGTCAAGATAGTATTATATTAGCATTGTTATCACTGTCTTACTGACATTTGGCCATGCAAATCATAGAGGTACACTTGTATTCTTACTGTTAAAGACCTATACCAATACTACTATCATAGAAAAATTTGATAGAGATAACATGAATATCACTATTGCATCAACACTAATGACCAACCAATCAACAACCATATGAACACCATGGAACCAATGTTGCAATAATAACATGAAACAACGTATCATATCACTATCATGGCATAGTTGGAACTGTCACTATACTCTTGTTTTCTCAAGACAATCAACACTTTTTAAGAAGATATAGTCCAAAAAACAAGGAATAGATTGATGCTATGCAGAGGGCTATCTCTCAAATCACTGTCTTATTGTCATTCAAAATACAAAGATACATTGTCAATTAGGGACTAACATATGAATAGAACTTGCAAATGCTAACTAAGACAATAGTGTGGAACTATCAAAGCATTAAACCATTTCCAAACTTGTATGCCAAGCCTATCACATTGAATAAACTACAAACAGTCACTTACTCCTTCTTGGACAAATAGAAATTGTCACTTGGCATGAATATCAAAAGCACAAACATGATATTGTCTAGAGGAGTGTCAATTATACCAAGATATGCAAGGTAAGATAACTGTCACTGAGCATAAGAGGAAGTCAAGGTTACTCCATTGTGCATTCATTATGTACAGTAACTATACATTCAACATACCTCTTCACTGTGCATCAAAAGAAGACAGTAAACCAACCATGTCATTGTCGTTGTAGATCATAAAAAGGAAGACAAAATCAAACCATTATCCACTATCAAGCATTGCACCACTTCCATACCACTATCACCATTAATCATTATAAAAGTGGCAACACTCAACAAACTGTCCATTACAAAGTACTGAGCTGGCATTGGAAACTCATTAAGCATTGCATCCCTACCTCTTGAAGCATTATAAAATCAAAACCACAGACCTTTTCTCATCAAGATCACAGTGATAGAACTGGGAAACAGTCATAGAACTATTGGTAGATACTTGCAACAAGTCACCTGAGGAGAAGGAATAGAAGCATTATAACATTTTCAAAGACTCATATGATATTGCCATTGCAAAGATCAAACAAGGACTATCACCAAATTTAGAACCAAAAACAACAAAGAACATCAAATCACTATAGAGACACAACCTCTTTGTTGTTGTCTATGGGGTTGAATGATAAAGCAATAATCATCTCCCCCTAACCTCATGTTGCTCTTTAAACCGTTATAGATGTCTCTTGTGCAATATGCATAAGCTTAGGTTCTTCCTTCTCTTTCTCTTGTTTTCTTCTCCAAACTTTCATAGTGCATGTCTTCTTGCGATGACTAAATGGTTCCATTAAATTACTCCTATAATACTATGCTTTATGTATAGACTTATTTCATCTATAGCTTATGATATCATAACAAACATGAGAAGTAAAAGAATTATATCTTCTTGAGAATCCATAAACATCATTTCTTACTTGTGTATTACAAAAACTTGTAGTGTGACCTAGATGGTTGCATTTATAACATGGGACATTACCTCTTCTATTTGATCATTCATAAGAACTCTTATTCCATCCAAATTTCATTTCATTCATCCAACACTCTATTTCTCTATGACCAAATTCATAACATTAATAACAATAACCATGAAAAGAGTTTACACACTAGGTCATTTGATGTTGTCTTGAATGAAAAGATCTTCTGAACTTGTTCTTGTTGACTTGTGTAGGAGCATTTTATTTTTTCTTCTTCTTCTCTCTAGTCTTAGAAGTAGAAAAATGATAGTTTAGATCTATTTTATTCCTTGGAGTTTCTCTCACCTTAGAACTCTGCCCTTTTTCAAAGCCTAAACAAGTAGTATCCTTGTGACATTTTTCTTGCATAACATCTCATTTAAGAATTCAGTGCTCTTTTCAAATTGAATATTCTTATGTAACTTAGAAGATGCCTTTTCTAGTTCCTTTCTCAAATAAACTATCTTTGATTCATATCTTCCACAATGAACCTCTTTTTCCTTAAATTGATTTATAACTTCTATTTTCTTAACTTTTGCAACTTGTACCTTCAAATCTATGATCCATTTTTCTACTTCTTCAAGGGCTAAAAGTATTTTGGCTTT
>VDFB02162252.1:0-11199 GCA_007258455.2 Sequoia sempervirens | reverse complement strand
ATCCACCATTCGGCATAATCATCCATCATTCATCATAATATCCATGATCATTTCTACCATTTAGTTTCATGTAGGAGTTTAATTAGCTTGCATGTTAAATACTAATCTCGTTTCTTAAGTGTCATTCTAATAGCCTTTGTGCACATAGAAATCTGAGGGCCAAAAGGTTAAAAGAATCTTTAAGAGTAGAGGACAATGAGACGTTCTTAAAAGATTTGTTTTATTGCAATTTAGAGTAGCTTCTTTGCTTTGAATCTTTGATAAAAATTGTTTCATTAAGGTTTGTGTTGATACTAATTTTCCACATTTCACACACACACAGTACCATTTTGAATTAGGTCTTGGATTATGTTCTTCAATTGACAACATGATGAGGTCTTGTGCCCTTTGATGCGGTGGTAGTCACAAAAGGAATTGTCATCCCACCAAGACGGTTTGAACTACCCATGGTCATATGGTTTGGGCTCTTGGGTTTGTGTGACATTTGATTGTACTAGATTCTTCAAGATAGATTCAATTGGTTCCAGTAAAGGAGTGTATTGTATTCATGGGTATTCCCTTGGTTTGCTTGGAAGTCCTTGTTCTTGACTATTTTTTATTGTGGTAGTTGTGTGGTCATTTGGGTTGGGTGCTTTAATAGTCAATGTGTGTCCTGTTTTGTTCATAGCTTTCCCGTCTATGACTCCATCCTTTATTACAATCTTATTGTGGAACCAAAACTTGGTTTTGTCGTTAGAGGTTTGTTGGTTGTGTGTGTTTTTGCTGCCATATGTAAGTTCACCTTGGGAAATTAGGACCTTTTCTAGTGTCATGCTTTTCTCAACTAAGTCTGCAAATGTGGCACAAAAATGTACTTGTAGAGGGTGTTTCAACTTTGGCTTGAGGTTTTGTATGAACATGTCCATTTTTTGTTTTTTAGGAATCTCGATGGGAGATCAACTCACCATACTACACCATCTTTGGAAGAAAGTAATAAAGGGATCTCCTTCCTCTTGTGTCAAGTGGCATAAGGTAGCAATCATGACATCATTTTCAATGTTATAAGCATAATTCTCCAAGAATTTATTGGCGAGGTCATCCCATGAATTTATAGACCCTTTAAGTATCAGTGCAAACCATTCCAGTGTAGGCATCATAATACTTCTAGGGAAGAGTCTCAAAAGGTAGGAGTGATCGTATGTGACATGCACACAAGTAGTGGTGAATTCTTGTATGTGCTCAAGAGGATTGCTCTTTCCCTTATACTTAGTGAAGGTAGGGATGATATACCCAGGAGGGAAAGGAGGCATGTATATGCTAGTGTCATATGGGCAAGGATGTAAATCATGTGATGAGTACGTCTTCTTGTTCTTGTTTGACACTTGCATCCCCTCCACTTGCTTTTGCAGGGCAGCCAACTGGGCAGTCAATGCATCTATTACGAGATTGTTGGAAACATTGTTATGAGGTCCCAAATTTGTGTTGTGTGGTCCCATGTTTTGTTGAGATGACATGTTTTGGTTTAGAATGTTGTTCATATGTGGTGGATTTTGATTGTGCCCATTAGTATGAATGTGTGATGTTTAAGTTGGGATGTGAGAAGTGGTTGAGCTATGTTGCATTTGTGGGGTGTGTTATCTGTGTATATTTTGGTTGCTAAAAAAGGATCCATGTGTGTATCCATATGATACATTAAGAGGTTGTGTCGTTTGTGATCCTTGTCCTTGTTGAAAAGGATTATAACCATGTGAAGTGTTTGTATTTTTACTATGTGGGGTGTTTGTGTTTTGTCCTTGCAAGGTGTTTGTATTGACATTAGGACCTTGTGACATAGTGTTTGGGTTTGATTGAGGTCCTTGTGACATGGTGTTTGTGTTTTATTGAGATCCTTGGATGATAACCCTTCTTTCCTTAGTTCTACCAAGGATGTTAGATGTGGATTCCCCTATGGCATTAGATGATGACCCAAAGGGAGTAAATTCTGAGCTAAACAGTTGCATTGTGAATAATGGTTCTGATGTGGTTTGTGTCATGGGTTGTGACATATATTGTGTCACAAAGATGGATGAAGCGTCAGTTGTTGTTCCTATGGATATATGTGTGTTAGGTTTTGGTGTAGATTGTCCTTGGCTTGTTTGTGTGTTGTTCTTGGGCGTTGTTGCTACTTGTAAGGTATTGACATCAAATCCTTGAGGTAGTTGAACTCCTTCATGTAAAAGCTTGGCTAAATATTTTTGGGGGTCCAACATGACAATTTCTTCCACAAGAGAGGCAACATCAGGATTTTGTGCGGTAGCCTCTACTTCTTCTATGAACATATTTCCATCTTTGTCTCTAACAACGAATTGTTCAAAAGGATTTTGTGTGTTTGGTTTCTTATAAGATGTAGACCCCCAACTGACATGGTCATGACTTTTAAGGTTGGTATTGTTTTGAGGATCATTAGTGGTATTGTAAAAGTTGAGGGTGCTAGTGTAATTATAAAGGTCATCATCATCATGAAAGAGATCCATTGCTCGATGTTTCTTTTGGAATCTAGTTTCAACCATATAAGACTTGCTCAAAATGAAGGTGGATGGTATGAGACTAAGACTATGTTTTTGGTATTTTTGAAATAAGGTATGCCTAAATGTAATGCAATGTTTTTTTTGGTATTTTTGGTAGTTTAGGGATGAAAGATGTCTAACGTATGCAACAAGACTAAAAGTGATAATGATAATTTTGGATGTTATGAAGGATGTAAATGACTAAGAGGTGATGGATACCTATAGTGAACTTGAGGGCTTAATTACTCTTAAAAGATGTAAGAATAGGATCACTAACTATCCAAGGGTAAACCAATGTTTCAACTAGGATTGTCAAATGGTATTTTTATAGGATAAGTGAAAATAGTGACAAGGTGAGTTTCCCAACTAGACTTGTGAGTAGGAAATTATCACCAAAATGACAAAGGAATAAACTAAAAAGTTACTTGGTCAAATGACAATCTTTTGTTGAAGCAATGATTTGTGCCAAGGTATAGATAGTTCCTCTATCCTAAAATCCATAAGGTGTCAAGCCTAAAAGTTTGAAAAAGGTATCGTAATGTGATGTTAAGGTATGCAAGTAATGAGGATGGTAAGGTACCTAAAATGGTGACCTAATAATGGAAATATGATATGTGAGGTGAATTCAACAAGTTTTTGGTTTTAAATAGGAATCACAACAAGAAGTTGGTCTGAAATGGATCTCAAAGGTTTGAATTTGATTTTGGAAAGAGTTTGACCTGATTTTGACTGTTTTGCTTGAAAATATTGCTTGGTCTAAAACTGTGAAGTGTTACAATTTTCAAGTGTAAGGTTTGTTTTCTTGTTTGTTTAAAAGACACACACATACAACACAATGTCTTGAGTTTGATCTTAGTGTGAAATGGAAAACAATTTGAAAGCACTTTATACAACCCTAGGCTTCTCAAGAGATACCAATCACTAGATCCCCACTTGGATTTCTCCAACCAACCAAACAAGGCAGACATCTAGAGACTTGGTCGCACTAGCTCCCCTCCATGACACCCACTTCTTGGGTACACCAAGTCTCAATTCCACAAAGAGGAATTTCTACCCCTACACATGAATGGTGATAATGTGGGGCAGCTTCAAAATGACCATTCCTATGCTAGCAAGTGAAAAAGGATTTTGGCCACTAAAACAAAGGTTCTTAATGAATACTTAGGGACATGGCACCTCACGAGCATCCGACACGCCACTTAAGGTTTTAATCACTCTACTAGGGGATCTTAGATGTTTTATAGTAGGTAGCTTGTTTTGAGTGACATTGTACAACCAAGGCCTACATACCACGAGGACTTGATGTTGTAGTCTTATCCTTTGATATACTAGCCTAAGCGAAAAACCAGTTGGATTCATTCTCTCTTGCGAGGCAGGCCCCTCTAAAGGTAACAAAAGCAAGACAAGTATGTTGTTTTTTATCTCCAAGATTACACGAAGCGTGAGGAAAGAGAATACACAGCACCTTTATCTCACACTTGCATAATGTTCATTTTAATCCCAAATTCCAAATATGGGGGTGGTTATACGAGTGAAAAAGAAATGCTTTTGATCCTCCAAATCACTAAATGGCACAAGAGGAGAGCATACACATTTAATGACAAGTTGCAAACCACAAAACACAAAAGACACTTGTTAATTTTAACCCCGCTTATGATGTCAAATCAAACACTCAAGTTCTTTTTAGACCCACTAATCATTCTATGTGAAAAAAAAGGCACTTAAGATAAAGCAAACTAAAGGAAGAGCCCTACAAAGCATGATTAGTAGTTTTAACCTCTAATTTTTGACAACAAAAGTTTAGGTTTTAATTTTCAAGTCTTGTACATTCGAACCTACAAAAAAGGTCAAAGATTAGTCACAAAAATTAAAATTAAACTAGAGAGAAATCTAACATCTAATTAATAAATAAAATTAATCTAGTCTAGAAAGCTAATTAATCTAAATAAAAAAAAAGCTAGATTTAAATAAAATAAATTAAATCTAATTAAGACAAAAAATCTAATCAATCTAAAATCTAAATCCAAAAATCTACTTAAGCAAAAATCTAAAATCTAAAATTTAAGCTAAATTAAAAATCTAAAAAAAATCTAATTAAAATTCTAAAGTTAATTAAAGTCTCATCTAATTAAAAATGTAAAATCTAATTAAAATCTAACTAAGAATCTAATTAAATGAAAATATAAAATCTAATCAAAATCTAATTAAGAATATAATTAAATGAAAATTTAAGTAAGGATCGAATTAAATTAAAATAGAATTAAAATCTAATTAAGAATCTAGTTAAATTAAAATCTAATTAAGAATCTAATAAGAATCTAATGTAAAATATAATTAAGAATGTAATTAAATTAAAATCTGATTAGAATCAAAATCAAAATCTAATTAAAAATCTAAATTAATTAAAATCTTAGTAAAAATCTAACTCTAATTAAAATTTAATTGAAAATAGCAAGCACGTTGTATGGCAGAGCTTGTAGACATCCCATTATTCTCTCCCACCATTTCTCTGCAAGCCAATTACTTTCACTCGACCAGATAAGACACTAAACACTAGTTTTTTACTTGTTAACAAAACAAACGAGTTTCATTTCTTTCTTGCATAGTGGAGATTAACTATCATGTAAATTTTGTTGCAAATAATCCAAATAATCACACAACATCACTTAAGTAATTTAAATGTAGTAAAAACTCATATAAGAAAACCAAATCAAATGAGAAGCTACAGGTAAACTATTTTTGAGAACTGTCAGTGGCAATGGGCCCTCATACAGACAAATTTGATGAGAAGGAGATAGAGTTGCATGTTGACTACTGTAAACAATTGCTTGATGTTGTAGACATTTTTCAGAGAAGCACCCGATTGATGCTGCCAGAGTTCTTAGAGAGGATCAAAATGTGAGTAGCATCAGAGTCGTCCAAAGCTGGAAATAGCACGCCAACTTGTCTGGGGAAATTTTGGACACGCAAAAACCAATAACACTGGGGAAAGCAGTAAACATTGCAGCCAGGCTATAGCTCATTGCACCTCTCTGTTATTTACCGACCCATGTCTTGTTTCGACCCAGTTTATTCAAGGTTCTGTCAAAACACTATTTCTTCATTACCCACACCCGTCACATAGCTCTCTGGGAGATCTAAGCGGAATTTTTTTCCGATGACATACATTCCCGTCTGCATTTTGTGGCTTGTCCCATTGGGTCATTGCATGACCGTCCATCAATTTTATTTTCACCAGATTGTACTCTTGCTGACCGATCTATTCCCATCGGCGTGCATCAACTTATAGGTGGATCTTCATTAACCTTCTCCCAACACAGTGTTCTCTGATCACTTCTCATTGGTGTCCTATCAATAGGGTATGCATTTGTGAGGGATTTTTATTTTTGTTTACTAGCCGGGCATTTACCTCAGTTGTTTTTTTTGTTTGGAGGAGTCAACGCCTTAGATCCGTTAAGATCTACTTTTTCTCGGGTACCCTCTGCGTTGGCGTACCATATCTCCTACCCCAACAAATTAACTCAACCCGGTACCATCCTCATCAACTTTCTTCAGTCAAGTCATCCTTCTGTGGATCGATACTTCTAACCGCGGTTTGATCTTCTGTTTATCGGCTATTTATATATATATATATATTAAATTTCTATTAAGGTCGACTACCTTTTTTATTACATTGACGGTGCATTATGGGGTGGAGGTTGCCCGCAAGTGTCGTGGCCACCAAGGCCTCACCTCCACTCCACCCACCTGCCACCAATGGTGGAGAGGGTAAAATCTATTTTTTAACCTTATCTACTTGTAGTGGTCATATGGGCGACTGGGGGCCCATTTTTTTGACCCTCATTAGCATTGAAAGGTCCCTTTTCTAGGCCTTTTTTTCATTTTTACTTAACTTTCATTCTAGGTGGTGAAATTTTTGAAACGAGATATTGTTGGAAAGCTGGTGAGCCCAATTTGACGGTGGTGTAATTGTTTTTTAGAGATTTTGTTATTTGGTTGCATTTATTGCTTGTTGAAGCCAAATGTCAAGTTTTCACTCTCGAGCTCACAACTTTTGCACCGTTCCTCTATTTTTCATGATTCTTGTGGCGTTGGAAAGGTCTCTTTGAGCTCTTCTGAGTTACTTATGTAGTTTTTCTAGATTTGGCCCCAACTATAATTCAGATTTTTGTGTTTTAACACTTTGGTTAATTACTTGGATATTTTGGCGCTTGGAAACTTTTTGTTCGCATGGGTTGGCTTCATTTGGGCAGCATTATATGTATTTTCAGCTCTTTTGTCCTTTGTGGGCATTTTGAGCATCATTTGTAAGCATTTGTTCTATGTAAATGCATTGAGATAAAGTGCCACACTATTGTACATGTATTTTTGGGGATTTTGCACATAAGGTTGTGTCATATTTTGTACTTGCACTGTATTATAAAGTGTCATGGGGGAGTTGTGTAGTTCCTTTGTTATTTTCTATCACACATTTTTCAAGTGAGTGTCCCTCCAAGACAATAGAGAATCCATGTGATTCTAGACTCATGCATGTGTGCTTTGTTTTGCACACCAACTTTTCAGTTGCAGGTACTTTCAGATGTTTCTTCTCCTTCATGCACTACATGGTGATACACAATGTTTTAGTGGATTTGTTAGACCTTTCCCAAGTCAACATTATGGGGGGGTATTATACTATTCGTGCTAATCCTTCCTTGGTTTTGCTTTGGAGTGAACTATGCATCCAATATTTGTTCCTATGTACTAGGTAGATGCAGCAGTTGGTTACCCATGCATTTCGGTGAGATGGAGCATTTACCATATAGATGCTCCTACATTCCTATTTGTGGAGGAAATATTTTCATCCTTAGTTGATCTATGCTCTTCAGACTATTGGCACCTGTATTTTCAACTTACATTGGTTGAGCAATGTCGTTGGGGTCACTCATATAGATTCATGTGCCATCTGTATCTTCGATTGACAGATGTTGTTGCCTTTGTTGCCATCTGATCATTGTTCGAGTAGTGTCGTTGGGGTCACTCATGCAGATTGTTGTCTTCTTGATCCTGATCATTCTATTTTTAGAGGAGGTTCTTCAATTTTAGCACTATAGCAGTCATCTTTCAATAGTTGTTTGCAGCTTCTTCCTGCTTCAGTGATGTTCATCATGTTCTTGTGTTTCTCTCTTTTGGAGAGGAGTTTTCTCCCACATGGTTTTTCTCTTTTTCTCTATTTGTGAGATATTTTTTGTTTTGTACATGGGTACCTAATCAGGCCTTGTTGTTGGGACCCATCTCTTGCATTTTTTGCATGTTTGCATTGGTTTGTTCCTCCCTAAGTTGCACTTAGGGGGGTGTTGGTGTGAATAATTCTTGTACCTAGTTTATTCCTTTACTAGGGACTTAGGGGACTTAATTCACATGGTAAGTTTACTTAAGATATTAGTTGTATCTTCTAGAAGTCTTAGTTGTCTTATCTATACTTTACACTTTCCTAGGTAGTTATGAGTTAGTTATCTCATGTGATATGATTAAGACACTTGTCATGATATTGTCTTATCCTTGTCTTTATAAGCAAGGCATCTCTAGCTTGTTTAGCATTACATAGTATTTTATTTTAGAATATTGCATTCATCATATTGTATCATATTTAAATCCTTGTTTGGTGGAATATAATCTTCTATTGTTGCTTCTCTCTATTTCTTGTGGAGGTTATTGGTGTTGTAGATTGAAGATCTTGGGTTGATCACTTCAACATATGCAAGCATCGTCAGGTTCACCAAATGTAACTAGGGTATAATTTTGAGATTAATTATGCAATCAGTATAATAATCTAAACCCCAATCAACAATACAAAACAAAGAAAGCAAGAAACATAAAAATATTAAAACAATATCACCTGGTCTTGAAGCCTCCATTGATTGACCGCTATTGGCCTTCTCAATCTTGTTGCAAATTATATGATTACCCTTAGATTGAAGTGCAACTATAATCTATTTCTAAGACAAGCAATAAATTGAAGTATTGTATGCTCAAGTACTTAGCGTTATCAAGCATGTTTTGTGTGTGAATGAATCAAAATGACTAGAGAGAGACCCCTTTTAAAGAATGCCAAATTGAAAATGGAGGGCTAGGATTAGAAGTTGATAAATCCCTAAGATCAAAGGCTATAATTCAATGTGATGAGGAGCATTAAGGTTAGGGAAACATTAGGTCAAAATTAGGGCAAGATTTGAAATAAAGGGCTGAGATTTAATTAGAGACAATTAAATCAATGGTGGAGAATAAATGTGATAGAAAAGGAGGTAGTTGGAAAATCAAATGATAATAGATATTATTTAATTTATGGAGGAAAGTTGACTTTTGGAATCAAATAATGGTTTAATTCATAAATGGGAATACGACAAAAGACTAAATAATTATTTTAATTATTTACTTGTGGGATGAAAAGTTGGTTAAATGAATAATTTTATTTAATTGAAGGAAAAAAAAGGATAATGAACAAATTAAATAATTAATGGTAATTATTTAATTTGTAGCTGGAAATGAGTAATTAAATAAATTAGAAATTTATGTAATCGTAGGAGGAGTAAATATTAATTAGTGACATATTTAAATAAACAAATATAAATTATTTAGTTAAATAATCATGGAGGAATAATTAGAAATTGTGACATTACAACATAAGTAAATAATTTAAGTATGTGAGGAGGACGTTTGACATAGAAAAATGTAGGTCAGGGGCCTAGGTCATTTTTATGTGTCTACAAATGGATCCCTTTCAAAGCAATTCTCTTTAGAGAGGTATATTAGGAAAAGATGCCCTCTTGCCCCTACACTCTTTGTTATTGTATCTGATGCTATAGTCTATCTTTTGAGAGATTCAAATTTGGCCATTAAGATAAGAGGCTTATCCTTACCCAACAATGAAGACCTATTGAACATCTGATTTGTTGATGATACTACACTATTTGTTGAGCTAGAAGAGAATAATGTGGATAACCTAATTAAGAGATTGAACTTGTTTTGAACTACGCTAGGAGTAAAAATATTTAATTCTAAATCTATTCTTGTTGGTTGGATGGACACCACATCAAAATGGTTCTCTAAATATGAATTCCATGAGGTGGTCCCTGTGCCATAGAAAAATGGCCCCTTGTCATTTTCATGGCATTTTAGGTCTTGTTTCATGGTGTTTGATCTATTTTGCTTTGATTTTATGATGTAACATGGCTTGAACATGCATATTTAGGTACTAAAATTTAATCAATGACATCTTGTGAGGGTGTTGTGAAGTGTTGTAACATATTTCTACACTTTTATAGACTCTTTTCATTATAATTCACCTAAAAATCACCCTTTTATTCATCATCAAGTCCAATTTTGAAGTGTTGTAAAGTCTTGTAACAAGCTTTCATGCTTTTCTAGATACAGCTTCACTATTCATCCCTTTCTTAAGAATTATTTGACTCCTTTATACCATCATATGCTTTAATTAACTGTATTTTCGAATGTTAATTTAACAAACAACATTAAATAAAAAATAATTCCTGACACCCATTTGCCATGGGTGGCGAATGAGTCCCCCTTAGCTCCAAATTCAATTTTTTTTAATTTTCCTTTAAGGTTTTTATTCAAAAACACTTGATGTCGGCCTGTGATGAGGTATGAATGGGTTACTAATGCACAAGATTGTATAAATAAGTGATTTTCACCTCATTTGACATCCTCCAACATTCACATGTCATATTCAAGAAATCTCAAGCATTCAAGCATCTTACAACATCTTTTCAAGCATTATTCAAGCACTTTGAAGAATCCATTGACATTACTTCATATTTGCATCATCAAAGGTTTGGTAAGTTGATAACATTTGCATGTTGTTAGTTTATCATTCTCTTTCATTTCATTATTTCATTAAGGGTTTGATTACCAAAGTGGGGTTCAAGAAAACCCCATTTCCATAACCTCAAATCCATTTTCCTCTTGGCGTGTGCTTGTAGACCTAGGTACGCAATCGCACAAGTATTTTGGTGCGTTGGAAGATTGCTCCAACAAGTCAACTAGGTGCTTCAAGTCAAACCAATTTGTATCAAGTCAAGAAGGTTTTGGTCCATTTCCTCAGAGAATTGACTTCACAACTCGAAGGGCAGATATTTCCGCATTTGGTGTTGCAGAGCTGTCTCCCACCCTCAAAAATTTTGGGGAGAAGATTGATCTACCACCACTGTGAATGAGTCCCACCTTAAGACTGAAAATCTAAATTTTGCCGACTAATCCCACAAATGTAAACTTGTTTCATAATTTTCACCAATAGCTAGGACTAATTCGGCCACCTTGAGTGAATAAAGTCCCACCGTGGAATGCCGTAAGAATCCCAAAACAACATTCACAACATTCTAGACTTCACCTGCTTCCCAGGTGCACTCTATTCTCAACTCTACTTCAGTTCGCAGACGATTATTTAATCTTTAGTTCATCATTTGCATATCACAAATGCCTAAATATAGTTTAAACTTAGTTTTGCATTCAAATTCAATCATATAGATATCTTAATTTCATTTAGTTTACTTCATTTATATTATAAAAAACTTTAATAACATAATTTGAATGAACCCTTAACATTTTTGGGCCCTATCTCTCTCCTTTTAGGTGAAAAACCATAGAAGAGCAAGAGAAGTCCATAGGAACCAAA
>VDFB02162250.1:0-12637 GCA_007258455.2 Sequoia sempervirens | reverse complement strand
ATATATATGTATGTATACATATAAATATATATGCATATATACACATATACATATACATATATACACATATACATATACATATTTCAGTATGTAAATATTAAAAAATAAAATATATTCAATTAAATTATCAAGTTTGATTCTAGTAGACACAAGTGCAATTAAATCTCTTTAGTCAAATCAATAATTGTTAAATATTAATGAATAATAGAGTAAACACTTCTAAATTAAATTGTTTATGCTATGGAAGAGGATAATGAAGAATATGATTGTAGAAATGACCTAAGAAAAGTTAAGAGGTGGGAGAGGGTAGGGAGGGAGGAGATCTGAAAATGAAGTAAATGTGAAAATAGGAGAAAACATGATGAAAACATAACAAAAAATGAATACTATAGTAATATGATATAACACAAATAAATTGATAAAAAAGGTTAAAGGTTAAAAGAAATGAATGAAGATATAAAAAAATATATACTACAACTTAAAACAATAATAATTTAACCAAAGGAAAAATTAAAAAGATGAGATTTTATATAAAGTATAAAGTTGAAAAATAAATAAATGATTCAATAAAAATAAAATATAGATGGTTAAAATATAAAAAGGTTATAATATATATAATCTATAATATATATTAATATCATTAGATAAAATCATAATAATTTATATAATTTATATATTAATATATATAAATATATATATTAAAGGAGAACTTACAAAATATTACTTGCAATTATATATATATATATATACATTAATAGGTTATATATTATATATAATAAAAACCTAAAATAATATAGGTTATAATTTTTTTGGAGAACCTATAATAATCAAATTTTATCCATAAAATATTAAAAACATAAATAATATAGATATTAGTTTATTTATTTTATTATTAATAATAGGATATATATATATATATATATATATATATATATATATATATATATATATATATATATATATATATATATATATAACCTACATTAATAGCTTATATATTATATATAATAAAGACCTAAAATAATATAGGTTATAATTTTTTTTAGACAACCTATAATAATAATAAAAGTACATGATGGAAAAAAGAAAAAGGAGAACATATAATAGTCAAATTTTATCCATAAAATATTAAAACATAAATAATATAGATATTAGTTTATTTATTTTATTATTTTAATAGTTGAATCCAATAAAATAGTTAATTGACTTTTGTGGGATTTTATTTAATAAAAAAATAACAATTACATAAATTAAAAAAATCTTTCTTAAAAAAAATCAATTTATTTATTTTAGAAAGATTTAATAAAATAAGTAACATTTACAAAGATTTCATAATGACTTTATAAAGAAAAAAAGGAAGAAAATTCATTATTTAAAAAGTTTCAAACTTTACCAAAAAAAAAAAGTAAACAAACTAAAAAACAAAAAAATAAATAACGTTTATTTATTTATTTAATTTAGAAAGATTTAATAAAATAAGTAAATAAGTAACATTTTTAGAAAGATTTAATAATGACTTTATAAAGAAAAAAAAATCATTCTCTAAACAAAATATTTACCTTGCTTTTTCTAGAAATCCGTCAAATTTTTTAACCAATAAAAAAACTACTTTTTAATCAATAACTAAATTATTACTAATAATAATAATAATAAGATTTTAATAATATTTTCAAAAAGTTTACCGGGCGCACTACAGTTTATAGGCGTGTGCTACCCCATTCTTCTGCAGTCTACAAAATAAAAAATTAAAAAGATTTGATTAATATTTTACCTTTAAAATACTTTTATTTTTTTCTTCTACACAAATAAGCTTCATATTCCACGAAGTGGGACTAATCTAGAATCCATGGAACAAAGAAATCTGAAAACCAAGTATTTCCAATCCAAATTACAAACATTAAAATCCAAAGACAAGTTCGCATTAAGAATACCCATTAACTTTGATTCGCTGTAGTGATACAAAACTTTATTAATCCAAAAGTAGATTTAAAAAACTTATCAGCTGACAAAGTGTAGAATAAATGAAGTAACAAATACGTCCCAACCAATGAAAATATAGAACCAATGCTAAATATCACAGCTCCCTGAAATCTTGAAGATCAAACCCAATCAGTTCCTCCCAGTTTAGGGACTGATATGCATTATCTTCCCTCATTATTATGTCATCCATTTGAACATCAACCTCTTTTGGTGTTCCTGCTACTTCTACTTTAGGAGAAGAATCGGTAATAAAAGAGTGATGAGATGCCGTTTGCAAGGCAACCAGCTCTTGTTTAGCTTCTGCCAATTGGGATTGCAGATCCAAAACATGCTTCTGCAAATCATTTATGACACCTGCACAACCATTGACAGGATCACGGTTCCGAACACTTGCTTCATATATCGTGCTATTCACAGCATCTGATCGCTTCTCTGGTGGAGTATCCTGCAACAAAATACCATGTTAGATGTGCATGTTGCAAATGTTGTTTTTTTTATCCTTGATGCAGAGTCATTATTTAAAAAATAAAATCAATGGCAACATGCCAACCTCTATTATCTTGGCAATTTTGCTGGATCTGAATACTTTCATTGTTGTTAAAAATCTATCAGGATCGCTTGAGGGGAAATAGGGAGCAAGCGGACATTTCTCCACACATTTTCTTTTTCTGATCTTGCAAGCTGCACATGAAGATCCAGTTTGTAGCTCTCTTATTGTGCCATCCATCTGCATTAGCTAAACAACATAAATTTCATGTGGGTTTCATGGTGGATATAGCCTACAACCAGATGAAAATATAAAGCCATACCCAACAAACAAATTAAAGGAAATTTTGTATATGGGAAAGCTTACCTTGACTGAATCTAGCAAATGAAAGTAGCCTTGGAGAAGACGTCAGTAGTTTACACAAGTGATATGCATATTTGGTATATTTTGTGGAAGATATAATCTATGATATGGTATAGAGATTTTGTCAAACGTTTCGTATCAAAATAGAGGAAAGCCACAACCACAAAACAGTTACTAGCATTTTCTCTGTCTTTTTCCTTCCCTGGAGTAACAACGGTATTTATTGAACATAGACAAGATCTGTTAGTTTAGGCATGTTTGTAGTTCAAATTTAATTAACAATTTTATCTCACATCACAGATCCTTATAAACTGCCATATTAATAAGATTTATGAGCAATAATTGCATAACATTATAGCAAAGAGGAAGCCATAGTGCATTTCTTCTTATACTCATTTCAGATAGATCGGATTTCTAAAGAGCACCCTCACCAATATTTGGGAACAGTATTGAAAGGTCCTGGGTTTAAGTACTTATTGTTTAGTATTGTTGCAGGTCTCGGATTAGACTCTTAGATTAGTTTGTTTTGATTCGCTATTTTAATGTATAAAAGATGCAAGCATCATGCAAGAGGGTACAACAATAGAGAAATATAGGAGGAAAGGGTTTGCTGTTTCTAAAAGGTGAACTAGCTGTTATAAATAAAATCATGGATACAAACATTTGCCAGAGGAAAAGCAAGATAGTTATAGAGAACATTTTAGGCAGAGAATCAAAGGGATAGGGTTTTCTTGAAGGTGAAGGTAAAGATTTGGATGCTTTGAAATATGGAATTGATATGAAATAAAATTAGTATTAAAATTTATAAATAATTATAAAGAATAATAGAATTGAAAATAAGGTTTAAGTTAGAGAGTTTTGGTCAAGCGACTTTGACGCTTTTGGCTTCGTTTTTGGCGATCGGTTACCGCTTACTCCTTTGCGGATTTGCCGTACTGTGGTGTTTCGTTTCTTTTTTCAACCCGATATTATGCATTAATGTCAAATGAATCAGCCTCTCCTCCCCTCTGTCGTTCGGCAGAGGCCGTATCCTCTAATTCCTCCTCGTCGATACCGAGGGTTTCGATGAATCCTGAAACTTCGTGTTTAGATAACCTCATCCCTAACCCGCTGCGTTCAAAACCTAAATCCTTCTCCGAGGCGGTGACAAACGCTGGGAACCCTGTCAACAAGAGCGCAAGGTTTTCTCTCACAAATTCAAATGAAGCTGTCGACCCCGGTAAGATTACGGATGTTGCTCCGCTTTCTTTCTCCATTTCCCCTAATCCTGAAATGCTTGAAGAAATTGGTAAGGAGAAGAATAGGTTAAGGAACTTTTCCATTTTCTTTTCTGCTGTGGAAGTTGATAAATGTCCGCCTAGGAAGTTTCTTGATGATTGGTTTCATAATTACTGGAACTTGAAACTTGGATTTCATATTTCTTTTTGTCGTCAGATTCAGAAAGGATTATTTATTATATTCTTTTGTAAACACGAAGCTCAGACCGAAGTGCTTAAAAAACAATACTGGTCGGTTGGCTCTACCTCCTTTCGGGCCTTGGCTTGGTCGCCCGAGGACATCCATGAGGAAGTTCTGGTGCTTTCCGCCCCTCGCTGGATCCTGGTTAAACATTTGCCACCCTTCTTATGGCGTTTTCTCCTACAAGTGCTTGAACCACTCGGCAAGATCATTCGAATGGACGATACTGTCCGTTTGGTCCCTCATATGGATGCAAGAATCCTCATTTCGCTGAACCCGGGGCTAGACATTCCGTCTAAGCTTAACATTTGCATTCCGCAAGATAAATTCTCTTGCCCTATTGAAATCCTCAGAGGGCTAAATTCGTGCTTCCTGTGTCGCCGTGAGGGTCATTTGAGAAAAGATTGCCCCATTATCAAAAAGAAATCCTCGCAACCCAAGGCCGCGGATATCCGCGACCCTCCTAATGTTGACAATTGTAGCACGAACCCCTCCTGCAATAAATCCTCCGTTGTTGTCGCTCCCTCTCAACCCTCCCCCCTGCTGACCACCTTCTCCCTGCCCCCTCCTCCTATCCCCTCCCCCGCATCTCTCCCAGTTGACCCTTTACCCCTGGCGAACTGTGGTCTTAATTTAGGGCCCCTTACTGTGGCCAAGGTTTCCAATAAAAGAAGACAGAAATCTTCGAAGCAATCTATGGCGTCTTCAGAGAATCCCTCTCCCCTCAACTCTCAGCCCTCCCCTGTCTCAGTCTTCCCTGGTGAACCCTCTGGAAGTGAAACCTTGAATGTTTCCCACACCTCATGCTTAACCATAATGGAAAAAGCAGCTAGTTGCTCTGACCTTCCTCCTCATCCTAGCGTCCCCCCCAAAATCTTTCGCGAACTTGGTGATGACTGCTTGCTTGAGATCATCCCCGCTAGTATATACCCCTCTAATACTGGTGGGCACACTGGCAAAAATATCATGGACATGAACTTTTTATCTCCTGATGAGTCTGATAATGAAGAAGAATTTAAAGATGCCTGCACTCTATATAAACGCAGGGGAAGGAAACTAGGCTCCAAGAATAAGAACCCCTCTAAGAAAGTGCTTAGAGACATTCATAACAGTGCCTCGGCACAATATCAAAGTCCTACCGAAAACTGTGCCCCCCAACCAAATGTTTCCTCATGAATTGTGTCTCTTGGAATATTAGGGGCTTGGAGTCCCCTGACAGATGGTGGACCATTAAAAGGTTTCTTGATACCTGCAAGTCTATGGATGTCCTTATGCTTCAAGAAATTAAGGCTATTGGGTACTCTCTGGATTCCAACCTCAATTTCCTTTGGAAGGATGCCATCAAGTTCTATACTAACCATGATAGGGGTAGGGGTGGGGTTGCTCTCCTGATCAGCCCCAGATGGGAGAATTATATCACTGATCATGGGATTTCCCCCTGTAACAGAGCGGTATGGATCACTCTTAATCACAAGAATAATGTCTTTGGCATATGCTCTATCTATGCCTCAAATGACTTCAGGGAGCGTGCGAGTCTCTGGGACTGGATTGCTGCCCTTCCTAATATACCCTGGTTTATCGGGGGAGATTTCAACATGATAGAGGCCCAAGAGGACAAACTTGGTGGTCTTCCTTTTGCGTGGAAAGATCCAGAGAAAACTCACTGGAACAGAATGATAAATACCAAACTCCTTTTTGACCCCTTGGCTGGATCTAAGGATACTAATCCTGGAATTTGGCATACCTGGTGCAACCTCCAACAGGGTCACTCTAGAATTTATTCCAGACTCGACAGATTTTACGCCAATAAAAACTTCTTCTCCTTTTTACCTGATAATCATGGGCACCTTGTTCTCGTCTCCCCCACCTCCCTCTCCGACCACCATCCCATTTCCTCCCACATTACTTTTAACAGCTCTCCTCTCCGGTGCAAAATTTTTGATTCTAAGTTCACTCTTAACACTAGCCTCCTGAAAGATGAAGACACTCTTGCTGCCATTCACATCATTAAACTTATTAACAGAAATACTCTTCCCTCCTGCTCTCATCTTGATAGATGGAATAAGAACATCCTTGCTTGGCAAAAGCTGCTTAAGACCATCGGGCAAAAAAGAGCAAAAGATTATAGATATGCCAAAAAATGCCTTTCCTCTGATCTGCAGTTAGCCAAGTCCAACATTCAAGCCAACCCCTCTGACTGTGATCTCGCCTCTCATCTTATCAAAGCTAAGGATGCCCTTAGACAACACCAACAGCTTAAAATTAATGGAGCCAGGATTAGATCTCGTGTGCACTGGTTGCAATTTGGTGACAGGGGTTCTAAATTCTTCTTCAACCTCCTTAAGCATAAGCATACTAATGAGAATATTGAGAGAATTGTGGTTGATAACCAGGAGATAACTGACATTGATAACATTAAGGAGACCTTTGTTAATTTTTATCAAATCTCTTTGCTTCTGAAGATTCGGAAGAGGCCTCTTCCCTCAGACAACATGTGTGCTCCCTTATCCCTAGCAAGATCTCCGCTGATGAAGCCAATCAGTTGTCCAAAGACCTCTCTATAGAGGAAATTGAAAAAGCTATTAACTCTCTCCGCAATGATAAGGCCCCCGGACCGGATGGTCTCCCGGCGGAGTTCTATAAGGCCAACATTGGTTGGATCTGCCATGATCTTCTTGATCTGTATTCGGAGGCCCTTGAGAGGGGATCTTTGGGATGCTCCATTAATAAAGGTATAATTAAGATGATCCCCAAAGATGGGGATAAGGCCCTCATCAAAAACTGGAGACCTATTACCCTCCTCAATGTTTCCTACAAAATTTTTGCCAAGCTCCTGGCGCTCAGAATTGAGAACATCCTCCCCAAGTTTGTTTGCTCTACCCAGACTGGTTTTATCAAAGGCAGGTATATCCTCGAAAACCTGATCACTAGTTGGGAAGCCATGAACTGGTCCAAGCACTCCCAACAAAACTCTGCCATGTTCCTTCTTGACTTTGAAAAAGCCTATGACAGGGTGGAATGGAAATTCATCACCATGATGCTGGAGGCCTTCGGCTTTCCTAGGAAGTTTTGTAACTCTGTTAATACTCTGCTCAAAGATGCTTCAGCCTAGATTGATATTAATGGCTCGATTTCTGCCTCCTTCCCCCTTGGTAGATCTATCAGGCAAGGCTGCCCCTTGGCTCCGGCCCTTTTCGTTATTGCTTCTGAAGCCCTTTTTTACATCCTGAGAGATAACTCTCTCTCCCCTGCTGTCAAAGGTATAACTCTTCCCAATAATGAGGAGCTCTTAAATTGTCAGTTTGCTGATGATACTGCTATCTTCTTTGATGCTAGACCTGATAATTTTGAGGTTCTGACCTCCAAACTCAACTTGTTTTGTAAGATCTCCGGGGTGAGGCTTTCACATTCCAAATCTATCTGTCTTGGTTGGGATGTGATCCCCCCTGACTGGTTTAAAATCTATGACTTTCAGTGGGGTGGCCCGCACAAGATTGTGCGCTACCTTGGCATCCCCTTCTCCATTGACCCCTCCCTTAATGACATGTGGGCGTGGATTAAAGATAAGATCTTCAAAAAGTTGAATAAATGGCATAATAGAACCCTTTCTTTGGCTGGTAGAATCCAGGTCTGTCAGAAAATCCTTTCATCCTATAACATTTACTATTCTTCTGCTTGGATGTTCAGTAACTACCAAATCCTTGAGATTCAAAAGGCGGTTAGAAGCTTTCTCTGGTCGGATGGCAAAGGTAAAAAGAAGATGCATGCTATCAAGTGGGACTGGTGCCATGTCAATAAGCTGCTCGGGGGGCTTGGTTTGAAGGATCTCAAGCTCCAAGGGGTTGCCCTTGCCGCCAAGTGGATCTTTCACTCCCTTGATGGCAATGATCCTTGGAAGGTTCTGATTAGGAGCAACATTGAAAGAGGCTTCCCTAAGTCTGCGAAGTCTTGGAAGAATTTGCCGATTATTGACCTTGTTATTGGTAATTTTCCTGTTCTTGTTCAAGGTTCTGCGGTCTTTAGGTCCATCTGGAAGGCTTGGGACCAGGTTAAATTGCATGTCTCTAACAGGGACTTCCATGATGACTGCCATCTTTATGGTGAAAGGTCCATTTGGTGGAATCTTTCTTCCTCTGGCAAGCCCCTAGCTCTCTCCCAAGGCTGCTCTGCTAGGCACTGGTCGAGCAAAGGCATTTCCCAGTTAGCCGACCTCTTTGAGAATGATGAATTAATCAGCTGGGAGGTTCTCAGTAATAACTTTGACCTCCCCATTTCCCAAAAAAAAACTTATAATTTGATTGTCAAGGCGACTAAAGACCTCCCTTCCTCCTGTCATGTGGACTCTCATAGATTCCTTGGGTGTAAATGGCCCGATGGCACTATGTTCTCCAAGATCAAAGCCAAGCACATTTACAATGTTATTGGGCATTCGGAAGCTATCATTGATCACGTTAATACTGTTTGGTATTCCAGGCTGGACACCCGCGCTTGGAAGAACCACTTTGACCGCCTGTGGAAAGGTCCCACCGAGCCTAAGATCAAATGTTTCAACTGGCTCCTTCTCCTTGACAGACTCCCTGTTAGGAAAGGGAATGCCGAGTATGATTACTGTAACTTCTGCAGACTTCCTGAAACGGCTAGACATATCCTCCTTGACTGCATATTTGCGAAAGAAATATGGCTCATGTTTGGCATTACTTATCCTATGCTTTTTACTGTTATGGACATTGTTACTGGGCACATTGATGGTTTAAAAAATGACTCTAATCTTTTCTGGAAGATCCTCTCCTCTAATATTCTTTGGAAAATCTGGAAATGCAGAAATGAAGAAAGATATCAGAATAACCCCCGTGATCTTACTGAGTCTTTTAGAAAACTCATTTACTTTAAAATTTTTTTGCAGGTGCGAACCACCATGATCATCGAAAGAAAGAAACTTAAATGCTTCCTTAAGGATGGTTATGCCACCTTTTTCATCTACGAGATGAAGGATGGGTATGCCTGGAGGGACACCCTCAACAACCAGCAGCTCTTTGATAATACCTGCAAAATCCTATCCCAAGAGGTGAAGAACAACAAAGGCTTCGGCAAGGATACAACGCTCATGCTTGCGCAGATTCAGGAGATGAAATATATAGTCTGGATGGAAGGAGATAAAGGTTGGACTGCCTGGGTGGATAAAGTGGATGACATCTTGTACTAAGCCTGTTGATCGGTGGTGGTCTGCTATGCACTTTTTTGCCTTTTGTAACGAAAATGTAAATCTGTAGCGGCTGTTTTGCCCATTTTTTTGGCTCTGCCTTGAGGCGTGTCCTCTTGTTGGCTGAACTGGTCACTCTCTAGAGTTTTATGTATTTACTGTGATATCCTTATATTTAATACAAAAAAGGTTATCTAGAGAGATAGATCAATGAATGTAACATAATAACAATATTTAACCATAGAACCAACATCCATTGAACCAAATACAAATGAATGATTTCTAATAATCTCTTGCTCTATTTCTTCCAACAACAAATGAAGATATATTTTATTTTATAAACACACAATGCTCATATAGATCATTTTTACCAATAAAATAATAAGAAAGACCATTAGCCAATTTTTTATTAACAAGTTCTTAAGACCTTTTTGATTTATTAGACCCAAATATTGGTGCCAAAATATACATGCTTTCTTATGCTAATTACATTGGTAGAATTATAAAATGTGGAGGCATTTAGACTAAATAGAGTCCTAATCCAATACCCTCCAAAAACCACTGATGTCTCTCTTACCAACTTGCAACCAAACTTGTTGAATATCAAATGCACACCAAAAGTTAAATTTCTTGCAAGAATTAGAATATATAAAATATGATCAAGGATTTAACCCTTCCATATATGAAACACAACTATATATTTCTCTTACCATCAGTCCTCTTAGTAATGTTTTCTCTAAAGAAAACCTCTCCTCTATCATAAGTTTTATGTGTAGATAATCACTCCTTGAGAGGAGTCATATGGTAGGAGAAACCTAAATCAATAAGCCAAGAACCATTGCTTATAGAGTTAGAAAAAATAAATAAAGAATCATTGTCACCATCATCAAAAGAATTTTATGTGGAATATAGAAGTTTTTTCAAGAAAAAATCCACACAAGAAAGAGAAAAAGTATGTATTCATCTTCAAATATGAGTTACATCCACATACTAGTACTCTCTCCACTATGATAACACTTCAACAAAACCCATGTACCTATACAAAAATCTCATAAAAATATCATCTCATGTCTCCAATTTATAGAGAAATGGAAGAGGAATACCATAAATTGTTTCTGAAAATAATTACCATCAAATCATGGTATAATTAAAAAAATCTCACATCAAATTTAAAGAAGCACTTCTAATAATAGTAAATGTAATTCCCAATGAGCCATGAAGAGACAAAATAACCTCCATACCAATAATAGATGAAATCTTTGACTTGTAACTCCTCCATAATGGCTCATATCCCAAGGTAGGAACACAATAAATATACAAATCCTATGGGACCCACCAATAATATTCAAGATGTTCCAAACTAAATTCTCATGCCCAATTTGGTAAATTTGCTAAAAAGGTTTTATAATTGTCATTGCCAAATCCACCTCATTCATGAATAAATATAACAACTAATGCCATTTTAAATTACTATAAATTATAAAATTAATATACAAATACACCTTAGGCATCCAAGGATGCTTTCGAAGAGTTTTGGTGACACATGAATAATACATAGGATTAAGGGGTAAATGGTATCATAATCCTAATAAGTGACAACATATTCCACTTACAATTAATTGTATCCATAATATGCAAGGATTTAGAGAAGAGGGGAAAATAGTTAATAAAATTTGAATGTAATCTAAGCATCTTGTAATACCCTCCATTTCCTTTGGCCTTTTGTTCCAATGTTGTTCTTCTTTGTATGTGTTTCTATCTATGCTTTGATTTTGGAACTTGGTTACTATTTGATCGCGAATTGTAAAGCAATGTGAATGATATATTTTGATGAGAGGTTACTTTATTATGATGTTGTCTTTGTGGCATGTTTTGGATTAACTTAGCAGCTTATTTTAATTAATGATGTTTTATAATTTCTTTGATCATATTATTGATATATGTTTATCTCGATGATTTCACGATGCTTATCTTCGCCGCATTGATGGACCGTGATAGGTGAAGTGGAAGTTGTAATACCGCCATAGCCACTTACAATTGCGGATCCCTCTTCACGCATGTGATTGCTATGATTATCCATGTAACGGCTAATTGTTTTGGTTACGCGTGTTTGCGTGCATGTGATTTCGGTCACCGTGTTTCATGTGTTTGAGCTGCGGTCTATCCCAAATGGGATTATCATTGGGAGATAGTAACGTAGGTAGCCTTGTTAAACCACAAACTTGTCATAGTGGGTCGCCAGCTTGGGGTTTAGTATATTGTTGAGCCAAGGTCGTCTTTGAAGTTTTGATCATGTTATTATATGAGGGATTTAATATTTATGAGGTAGAAATGTTAATTTATGTATTTTAGATTAAATTATTATCTAATCAACTTTATTTTATTTAATTGATAATTTAAATTATTGATTAAATTTATCTTAGTGATTAAATTTATTTGATTAAGTTAATCAATTGATTGATTAGATTTATTATGTTGAATAAATCATTTAATTAATCAAACTTAAGTTGTTGATCAAATAAATTATAATTATGATTAAATGAAATAAATAGTGAAAGTTCTTTTGAAAAAATGCATTGATTAAATGGTTTAAATTTATTTGAAATTCAATTTTGTTTTTAAAACTACAAAATCAAAACATCAATTAAATTTTTTAAAAAGAAATATCTCTAAATAAATAATATATTTTATTTGAGATATTATTTTGAATATTTTATTCAAAAATAAATAATATATTTTATCTGAGATATTATTTTGAATATTTTATTCATAAATAAATAATATATTTTATTGAGATATTATTTTGAATATTTTATTCAAAAATAATTAATATATTTTATTGAGATATTTATTTTGAATATTTAATTCAAAAAATGAAATATCTTCTAATTTTAAAATAATTAATATGAGATAATATTTTTAATTTTTATATTTAAAAAATGAAATATCTTTTTAATATTTTAAAAATGAAATATCTTGGATATTTTAAATTTGGTGGTTATTTAACCAAATTTGGGGGAGAAATTAGAGGGATTGGGATTTGGATTTTGGATCCTTGGAATTTGGTTGTGGATTTTGGAAGGGGAGATCAAGATTTGGACTCTGGAAAAGCTTGGAGTTGGAATTGGCAATTCATTTTCTTCTCAAGA
>VDFB02162249.1:0-15568 GCA_007258455.2 Sequoia sempervirens | reverse complement strand
CAATTTCTTCAATAGATCTTTTCTTAACTCGTGAGGTCCACTCAGTATGACCATTTTCTGCTTTCTACCATAATCCTCATTCGTGATCTTTGACTTTTTCTCTTTTTGATTTTTCTAATTGACCTTTCCCCCATCTCAATACCGTATGGTTCTTTTAGTTTATTTTCTTTGCAACTTTATCCGATTCGTCCTTTATTTCATACCTGCAATATTTTTCTAGCTCGTTGACTTAACCAATAATTCCACTTTTCGTCTGACTTCTAACTATAGACTTCGCCTTCGTCTTTTGAAATGTATTCTTATTAGCCACATTTGGTCTTGATCAATTCATTTCTTTTTCTCTTTGCTTATCCGAATCTTTTCCTCTTTTCCTTCATCCTCACTTTCTCCCCTGCTTAACCATCTTCAACCGCTTCTTGTAACGCGATCAACCTCAGAGGGGTTACCAGTGCATCTCTTCCACCAACACCTCTACCACCACCACCTATGGCACCACCACGCCTACCAAGCATCACCCTTGGAGGCATCTTTCTTGACCTCGACCCATAACCATGGTCTTGGTGTGAACTGCTTCACGATCAGCGATCTATCCACACACTCAAGAAAAAACTTGCTCGGGATACTTGGATGAGGGTGCAAACCCAAGACATAGCACAACCTGCCCACAACAGAATAATTTTATTATTCAGGAAAATGGCTTCTACATGCAGAGGATCTCAAATCCCCAAGTTCTACAACATATGCAAGCTACAGGAAGCTACAGAGTAACCCTTTCGCAATACGCGAGCTTGTCCCCAAAAAGTTACCCAAAAATTAGAAAAACCCACCCATAAATAGAACTCCTCATTAGTTTGGAGCCAAAACAACATTCAAATGAGTTTAGGCAGTTTGGCACCGAAAATTTACAACATGAAGTTCAAATTTCAAAAGAGCATTTTAATGGTATCTCTAGAAAGTTTGCCAACTTCCCGAGGCCATAATTTTTGATCCGAGACTCCGATTCGTGAACCGTTTGAACCGTTGGAAAGGTCTCGAAGTCAAGAACGTGCTTAAAATTTTTCATGCCAATTTTGGAAAGTTTTGGGGCTGATCTAGAAGATCTAAGTTCCTCAAATCCCACTTAAGATTTTCTAGTGCAAATTTGGGAAACTAAAACTGAAATATCTTTCAACCCAAGAACAGAAAATAAAAAAAATAAATTGGGAATATCATTATGACAAAAAGGGTATCCAAAAATGTAAAAAGATCTAAAAACTAAGAAATTTGAAATTTAACTATTTTGGGTGATGCAAGATTGCTCCTATTAACTAATGGATGCCCCATCACTCACTTTCACCTTGTTGTTTTCTACCTTTTGTATTCTAAAAGCTTGACCTTTCCATCTTGCAATATAATAGAATTGAATTAGAATTTCAATTTCAAAGAGATGTTGTGAGCTTACTTGTGAATCTCTATCCACACTAAAATTTTGGCTTTTGTTTGATCTTTTGATCTTCTCACTATGAATTCTAAAAATCCCTTTTCATTATTCTTCTTTCAATAAAAAGGTATGTACATAATTCACATTCGTGTGGCCATTGTTTTCTATCTCTGTGAATCAAAGCAACAATTTTTTTGAATTTAAAAATGTCAAAATGACAAGATCGTATTGGTGATACTCCTTTGGTTCTTGGCCAATCTGTGCATCCTCTTCACACCACACTTGTTTTATATGTTCTCATTTGATTTCCAAGACATAATCAAATTTCTTTTCAATGAAGAGTGACCTTTTATTTATTCTCCTTGGTCAGGAAGACTGAATGATTCTTCCACTGATGCTACACAAGTGACCCCTTTCTTGTTCCCAACATGTACTACTTCAGAGAGGTCATTGTGAATTTACCCAATCTAAAATTGTTTTGGATCATTAGAAACCCTTTTCACCATCAACCAATGTTACTCTGAAGCATACTAATCCCTTTGTATTGTCATTGGCATGAAAAAAACCATTGCTAAGAGAATGAAATGTTTCTCCAATGTCATTTGGTCTCACCAATATGTTTATCTACTACTTCTTTCATTTGGATGGGTCAGCAAGATTCTCCCTGAAACTTCCTTCATCAGTGTAATATGTGAGGTTAGAAAGAATAGAATAACTCACTTTGACTGTGCATGTCTCTCTGATAAGCAGAATATACCACTTCATTTTGTCTGAATTGATCGGCAAGACTCCTCCCAAAATTTTCATTATTGGCGTAACCAATATGGTCAGCAAAATCTATGTGATTCATTTTGATTGCACAAGTATTCCTGATAGTTGTTCTTTTGTCCTGCCAATGAAATAAAATTTGTGTCTCGTCGATGCAATTTCCATCTATGTGAGTTAAGAGCTCAGCCTGACTTGGAAACTTTGATCTGACTCCTTTGGTCTTGTTGATGACTTTCATCAGAAAGACAACAAGAATTGTCTTACTGATTATGTATTCTCCATGACCTTTCACTAGTGTAGCTCGGTTCACTTCTTACCAATGTGTAGAAGATGCTCAAGCTGAGAAGCTATGATCTGTGATTGGAAGGACTTTCCCTGATCTTTCCGATATAGACTAGTAGTTTGAAACTCTTGCTAACTAATGTCTAGAGGAATGCTCATGTATCCAAAGCTAAATTGGTAGGATTATTGGTGAATATGGATGGATCGTGTCACATAAATATCAACAATTCATACAACTTATGAAATTATGATGTGGGAAATTCCTAGGGAACATGAGTAAAGGCCAAAAAAATGCAAGATTTTAACAGTACCAATAGATTCAAAGACCTATGCATCGCTTCTTGGAACATACAACCTGATCTAGATATGATTCTATTTGTGATTCAAATTTTCTTGATTGTCCATACCCAAACTTTGCATCACAGTCTGCTTCTCCTGCAATCACAAATTCCACTCATTAAATCCCTTAAAAAAACATTTAAAAAAAAAATCTTATGTAAATGAAACCATCATTAAATTTGTTATCATATAAATCTATCATAAATAACACACCTTATTAAAAACATGAATTCTTGCGTAATTATCTTTTATATACCAGATTATTGGACTATGAGACTTCTTCGATAACCTTTATATTTTAAAACTTTACTGTGCATTGTTACCTGGTACTTGGTATTTAGCTTTACTCATGAATTTCCTTGGACTTCAGTTTTACCAGAACATCCATTTCCATCAGACCTTGGTTTTCAGACTAGAACACTTTCCTCAACATTTATATAACCTTTTTCCTTTTTTAACATTCTCAGTTCCAAGTATCCGGTACCCAAAACACTACATTACAAAGTACTTTTCTTTTAAATATTTCTCTTTGCTATTTACTCTTGGCGATCTTTTCAAACTAGCCAATACCTACCATAAGCGTTTGTTTTCACTTGGCTCCCCAATTCTTACACTCTTGGGGTGTGTTGTGAGATCACACAACTTGCAACCAATAAAACAAAATTTAAACCAAAACTTGAGATTAAATCCCTAGTTGTAAATTATAATATATGCATATTTTAAAATAATAACTCTTTTCCTTTACCTAGATTCTAACATAAAAAAAGGTAAAATTCCTCTAGAAACATCTTTGTTTGCTTTGATTAATTCCAATTTCTAGAACTTAGTGAAAAAAATTAGTTCATTAACATTGAACTACATAATATTGTAATCCTCCAAAGCCGACCAGGGATAGAACATTGCTTCCAGTCAAGCATCCATAGCCCTGACAAGGTTATCTCTATAATTCCCCCAAACATAGCTCTACTACCAGCCAAAAATCTATAGCCTTGGTAGAGATATTTGGATAGCCTAAAGAGTTGAATTTTTTTTTTAGCTTTTGATATTTCATTGATAGCTCATTTTCTCTTTTGATATTTCATTGATAACTCATTTCAACTTGCAAGAAATTAAGCCCGCTATTAGGTTGGGAATTACTATGGTACCGAAGGTGACCTTTTCATTTTTCATTCAATGCAAATCCCTTCATCATTTCACTGTTTCCCAAAAACTCATTTAATAGTTCCCTGTTGGTGCATATTTCCAGCTAAACTTTACCACTTTTATTGTAAATCCTAGCTAACTACAACTTGTTATATGTTAGAAGATATGCATAGATTAAAATTTAGTAGCAAACAATTTAATCACCAAATTTAAATCTAAATTTAGAACCATTAGTTAGCACCCTTTTCTAATCAAATTTTATGGAAACTAGTAAAAATTTGGCTAGCACTTCCAATTTAACAGTGCTAAACCACATTAATGGATAAAAATTTTCATGATGATAGTTAAACCAAATCACATTATTCTGCATTAAAATCACACACCTTAATGCAAATGTATTATCTGTTTCAAATTTCCAACGCAATGATGTGTGCTACCTCATCGGCTTAATTTTATTTTTTGTTTCACACATAAGCACCTTCATGATAATACAGTTGAATAAAACATAAGGAAATGAACACCATTAATGTCAAAATGTTTAACTTTCTTGATTCACAATCTTCTTACTAGGTGAATCTGAAGCAAATTGTCACCAAAGTTTTATGTGTAAAAATTAATTTGATTTAACATTCCACTTTGGAGAAACTCATCTGGTTTCCACCTTGCTTATGGTTTCCAAGACTTCAATCTAGAAAACTATGTATCACAACTTCCTCATGGTTTTCTATAAATTCCAAATTTCTCTCAAATTTCTCACACTTTTTACTTTACATTCTTTTGTTTTTTTTTTCATTTTTTGTTGTTTGCTAGTGCTTGCTTTCTTCCAGGTCATGGATACTCCCATTTGCCTAACCTGTTGTTGTTGCCAGAATGTTTTCTTGGGTTGAATCATGACTCAAAGGCTTGAAAAGGTTTCCTTCATTCAGACTACTAGTTTTACTATACCAAACTTGTGCTTAGTCCTTGGGGAAAAATATGTGGAATCCTACCGATACTACTAGTTCTATTCTGACTTGGCTTCTCACTTTGTAGCATCGCTTCTATATATTGGGCTTCCTATTGAATATGTTTACGAATTTGATAGTGCGGCTTGAATATTTGGAGAATATGGATATTATTCTATCTGTTTCACTTCTGACCATCGAGATTCCTTCCATGGATAATATTCCTCAGTTCCTAGAACATGGGGAAGTAGTTCAACTCTGGCCTTTCCTTTTTGACCTCTATATTCCTGATTGTGAAGCTCACTAGGAAATTTCCTACATAGGGTATTTAGCCCTAATCAATGAGGCATCCCAAATTGAGTGAATGGCTACTCCTATATGCAACTTAGCTACCTCTTTTTTCTTTTTTTGATCTTTTGAAGCATGAATTCTGATACTTCCATCTATATACATGATATACACACACATATATAGCTTTTTCATACATTTTAAAGTGTATTTACTATGTATGGTTTCATTGTTTTACATTTCATAGCATAATATTACTAATGCTTGAATTAACTATCATGTGTATGATATGCTAAGCAAAATTTGCTAATGCAAAGGGCCAAAAGAAAAAAGAAAGATAACAAAACAAAAAAGAAACCTACAAAAAGAAAACTAACCCTAACTAACTAAAAATATAATCTAACAAATGACTAACCCTAACAAAACAGAACAGAAAAAACCCTACAAAAAGAAAACTAACCCTAACTAACCAAAACTCTAATCTAACAAATGACTAACCCTAACAAATCAATTTATTTTAATTTCAATGACTATTTCCATTGTTTTTTAGTGTGAATTATAATAGGTTTATCTCTGAATTTATTCAAATAAATTTCAAATGCCGTACTATAACAAATAATTCTTTTAAATTTTCTACATTTAAGAAATGTAAATTCAAAGGTTTACTTACCAACAACTTGGCTTATATGTACAAAAACAACCTCATTAAGGGCCAATCACACACACTTCTTCTGATTAAGCAATACTCTACCTTCATCTAGCCCTAGTTCATGGTTTCCCTCTTTACTCTACTCAATTCCATGAATGGTTGTGTCTATTTCTTGAGTTTCTTCTCCTTTGAAAGTTTTCATGTCTTTGGTCCTATCTTCACTTTGAACTTTGTTAGACCAAGCAATATCACAATTTATATTGTTATCAGAGAGAGAAAAAGTAAAAATTTGATATTTTGTATCTTGCATAAAATCAGGAAAATTTCTCTTTTTATCTTTTGACTTTTCAAGTTGGAACAAAAAACACACCTCTCATGCTCAATTTTCACGCTCCTCTTCACTTGCATTTTCCACGTATAAAGAAACATGACTCAACATGTTGTTTCCTAATTTTTGGTGTCATATTTCTGTGTCTTGACATTCTCGCCTATCTTCCTACAAAACCTTAAGATTTTCTTCATAAAAATTGCAGTTAACAAACTGTTTTGATATATCAATTATTTTTTTAACATTTTTAGTTCCACTAGGGTTATACTTTTTTCTCAAGTTAACAATTCTTTCACATGAACTTCTTCCATTGACATAATCACTTTATATGTAGCCAAACTTACCCTAGTTAAAAATATTTCACAATTGAGTTCACCATGATTAGTTGTATAAGGGGATTAGGGATGACCTAATTAAGTGATTAAGGTTGTCCAAGTACTTGATTAGACTAATTAAGGGCTCATTAGAGGCAAGTGGGAAATTATGGAGGATGAGACCCTAATGATGATTAGAGGTGTGCACATCTTAATCATAAATTAATTATGACTAAGAAAGAGGGTTAGATTGCTAAGAGGGACGTTAGAGCCATCCGAAAGTGTTGAGATGAAGCACATCCTAATCTAGGATTAGCATGCACATCCCATGGTGAGATTAGAAGATGGATTAGATTAGATAAACAGATGGAGGATGATGAAAGAGAATTAACAATGGTATTTATTTAATTCATTTGATGAAAGGGGAAATAGATGAATTATTTTAATCAGATAATTTTAGGATTAGAAGCACTGAGAATAATGAAGATGATATAATGAATTAATGCTATAAGAGGATGTTTAGATGAAAAGTGACAAATTTGGATAAATTAAGTGTCCAAATTTGGATGTCTACATTTTGCCCCTCTTTGAGATGGTGTTACGAAGTAGCATCATTTCAAAGAATATTAAAATATAGAACCTAGAAGAAGATGGTTAGATTGAAAAAGATGCCCCACACCCAAAGGGGTGACTAGGAAGGAAGGATGATGGGGTGAAGATGAAAGTTAGGATTGAGATGCCCCTAGAGGATACAGTCACATATACTAAAGCTCTCAAATGGATATAGAGAGATATATGATGAGGAGCATTGGGTGGATGCAAAAGTGATGGGTAAGATGAAAAGCAAGTAGAGATTGAGGATGTGATGAAGGATGAATGACTGGGGTTTTAATAGATGATATATGATGACATGAGGATGGAAATGGAAAGAAAGTAACTAATGCACTTCCACCAAAATGAATTTTATTAGCAAATATGATACTATGGTATAAATACAAGGCATTAGTGCATGAATAAAACATATCAAACAAGAAGGTTGTCCTAACATGACCTTGGTCAGGCTAGGTATTGGGATAACCACAAGCACACAAGGATGCCCCAACATAACAAAAGACCTCAGAGATCTTGGTGGGTACTACGTGGGACAACCGAGAAGACAAAGAAAAGATCAAGATACACCCCTATGTTGACTAGTCAAAGAACACCATGATATCATGGATCAAGGCGACTGTGACAAGTGTTGATAGTGAGCTCAAATGATAAAAAAAATCCAAAAGCATCAAAAGATCACAATAAATTTCAAACGTCCTTTCCCATAGAATCAAGGGGGTGAATGGGATTGATGAGGTCTATTAGGAAGGATACATCCTGTTGAGACCGATGATGGATACCAAACTAAAAGATCGATATGACGCGGGATATTCAAAACTGATTGGATTTGATGATACAAGTGAATCTCATTTGTTAAGATCTAGCTAGATAAGGGCATAGCTTGATGACACAACACAAGATACATGACACAAGATAGGAGACTAACACATCCTAGTGACCTGGGGGCTCAGGGGCCGATCAAAGATTAGCCTTGCCTACGTGGAAGCATAGAGCCCTTATAGTTTGATAAAAGGTTGATGATAGACCATGATGGAGATTTCAATGGATGACCAAGATAGGATGGAGAATAGGAGAAAAGTGGAAAATATAGATCGATGATGGATGGAACCTCAGGGGTGGATCAAATGATCAACCTTGCCTATGTGAAAGCACAGGGGCAACGTATTTCGACGAAAGGCCAAAGACAAGTGATGGATGAAAGATGATGAGATAACCTTAGATAAGGGGATAAAAGGATTGGACCGAAACGATGGGACAAGATAGACCTGTTCGATTGGATCGAAGGATGGTGACTACACAAAGCTCAGAGATGGGATAGGTATCCAAATCAACAAAAGATGAATTGGGAGGATGAGAAGATGGATAGGTGAAAGATTACTCAGAATGAGTAAACAGATGATCAAGAGGGATGAAAAACTACTCAAAATGAGTAAATAACCACTCACAATGGGTGAATGATTCATGGAATGAGAACATGAAGATTTGGAAGAGATCAAGAGGGATGTTTGAGATGATGGATGAAGGTTACTCAGAATGAGTGAATGGATGATTAGAAGGGATGAATAGGATGAGTGAAAGGATGATTAGAAGGGATGAATAGGAAAAAAAATTGAAGAAGATGGAGGGAGGGATCTTAAGATTTGTTTCAATATCCAAAGATCTTGATTGCAAATGGGCTAAAGCTTAGATTAGGGTTTTGGTTAAGCTCTGATTGGGATTAGAGTAAAGCTTATATTAGGATTGAATTCAAGCTTAGAATGATTGGAGGATGTGATGGTATTGATACTACGCCAAGTTTTAGAGTTTAAGGGACATAAGGTGTTGACAATCAGATTTTTTTAGATTTGGCAATTTTGAAAAATTGTCAAATTTTGCTATTTTAGGAAACGTCATGATCATACGTTTGAGAGTTCAGTTTTTTCCCAAAAAATAACCCAAAACTAAGATAGTATGAATTTCCAACTAATATCCCAAATTTGAGACATGCATTCCAAGTTATGGACAAAAATGATTTTTTAGAATACTGAAAAAAACACTAAAGTGCGATTTTGAGGGTCAAGATGAAAGTTTGAGGCCCCAAAAATGTGGAAAAACAAGGTCCAAGGGACTTCCAGTCAATCAGGAACCCACATGCCATCTCATAACGCAACCACCCATAAAATTTCAGCTCAAACAGACACCTGAGTCAAAAGTTATGGCCTCCGGAAGGTTCAGCATAAAAATCAAAAACTCACGAAATGGAGTCTAGATGATTGGGATGGATGACCCGATGATGAAGGGGGTGATTTTGGTGATAAAAAAATGATTTTGTTGATGAAAGGGTAGGTTTGAAGGGATTGGGGTGGCCCAACAGGTCTGGGACAGACTCGGGCGGGTTCGCCCATGGATTGGGGTAGGTTCGCCCACGGGTATAGGCAGGTCTACCCAAGGATCGACCTGGGGGGGTCCGCCCTGGATTGGGGCAGGCCCACCCATGGGTTTAGGTGGGTCTACCCAAGGATGGACCCGGGCAGGTCCGCCCCCAGATTGGGGTGGGTCCACCCATGGGTTTTGCCAGGTCTGCCCGAGGACAGACCTAGGCAGGTCCGTCCCCGGATTGGGGTGGGTCCACCCACGAGTTTAGGGGGTCCAACCAAGGGTCCACCCCCAGATTAGGGCAGGTCTTCCCACGGGTTCAGGTGGGTCCACCTGAGGACAGACCTGGGCAGGTCCGCCCAAGGACAGACCTAGGCGAGTTCGTCCACAAATATGGGCAAGTTTGCCCGAGGAAGGACTAGGGCAGGTTCGGGGATTCAGGTGAACAGACAAAGAAAGGGGGAAGATGAACGATGAGAAAGGATACGATGTTGACAAGATGTGAAAAAGAAGCAGAAGTGATGACAATAAGATAGAAGGCATTGGGGTGTATGGAGAGTAGCATATAGTTATATACCAATGACAAGGGATTATAAGATGGGATGGGGACACAGGATGGGGGGGAGGAAAAATGATTGTTTGGATGGATGATGAGGAAAAGGTGGCTAGATGGATTGATGACAAGGGATGTTATGATGGAAGGATAGGAAGATAGGGATGGGGAGAGGAAAAGGATTGTTTGGATGGATCAGGTAGGAAGATAGGGATTTGGATGAGGAAAAGGTTACAAGATGGATGGATGGAAATGGATGCCAGGATGGAAGGATAGGAAGATAAGGAGATGAGTATAGGGAGATAGAAGGGATTGCTTTCATGGAATGAATGATGTTTGCAAGGACTATATTACAAAAAAAGATAGATTCCCCCACTCTAGATATTGCATGTGTAGGAAGGCATGAAGGATGCAAGATGAGTGGATGGGAAGATAAAGGCGCTAGATGGATGAAGATAGGATGGGTGATTATGGGATATGATAGAGCATGTGTGAAGGGAATGTATACCAAGAGGTGTCCAAAGCATGTTTATATGTTTTCCCCTATCATTATCAAGATCGCGAGGATAGAAGGATTGGGATAAATGAGATATATCACATAGGATGTGTAAGATAGGTAAGATGGAAGGGATGAGTGAAAGGATATATAGCAAGAAGATGGGTGCATAGCAGGAAGCATATCAGATGGAGGGAATGCATATCAGGAAACTACCCCCAAGTGCAGATGGGGATTTAATCATGATGCCTGTTTTCTAGGTTTTCATGATGGTACTTATCCAAGGTGCTTGTTTTCCAATTTTTCACCATTGGATGTATTGTTTCTCTTTACTATTTTATTTTTTACTTTTGATTTTCGAATTTTTGATTTTTTTTTTTTACTTTTTGACTTTTTTGATTTTTTGGACTTTTTTGACTTTTTGGATAGTATGCAGATGGAGACAGATATGATAGAAGATGATCATGCCCCATAGAAATAGAATTACTGTTGGATTTTGACGAACCTTATTAGGAGAAATGCATTATGAAAAGGATGAATGTGAAAGGGACGATAGATAAGGGTAATGGATGATGCTGAAAATGTATTATTAGAATGATGGGTGGAGTTTAGACCAACATTGGCACATGTTGTGGTGGATGTGAAAAGATAAGAGGATTAATGGATGGAGAATGTGGGGATAATGGAAGAGATGGAATGGTGAATTTTGGGACATAGGGACCCAAAAAAGATTTAGGAGAGGGTGGATGAATATGATTAGCCTTTGACGAGGCCGTTGATGTTGTTACAAATTTTCATTTGAAGGTATTGCATCTTTTTTCTTTGGGACCGCTATGGTTTTGATTTTTTGCTTGGTACTCGGTGTTGGTGGATTTGATTTGATTTATTTTTCTCTCACCATGTCTTTAGAGGGGACATGGGATGCTCGATTCATGGATGTTTGGATTTATGTATTTTATGTTAGCATCCAAAGTGCTTTTAGTAGCAATGGATGGGTGTGTGAGGGAGATGGAGATGTATAAATGGAGGATGTAGGTATGTGCCTATTGATCTTGGCTTATGGGATATGAGAGATGTTTATGATGGATGACAGGATAGGTGTTGATGGATGGAAGGATGAGATGGAGGAGGTGATCTTGGGACATAATGGACCCAAGATGAGTGGAGTAGATGAAGGATGGGAAATGGTGGATGGAGGGATGTAAGGACCCAAAATAGATGGAGCAGATGAAGGAGGGATATGGATGGTTGTTTTGAGGTGATACGATAGAGGAGGAGGGATGGAAGCATATGATCTAGTGGAGTGATGGGAAGAGTAGACATTTCTTTTGAAAAAGGCTCATCGAGGATGTCTAAAGGTTGTACCAACATCTTTATATTGTGAGTCTTTGGAAATAGGTCCAAGACCTTGCATTCAGATTTGTTCTCGACTTGATGGGCTCTAAAATACCTTGCTCATGGCCAAGACCTTTCCTTGATAGTTCATGTTCTTGAGCATGATCCATTGTAGGATTTGTGTTATTCTGAAAAGATGATGCAAGTTTGTTATTAGGTGGAGTGACATGGTAGTATATATATTTTAGTTTTTCTCCAAGGAGCCCACCATGGAAGAATGTGAGTACTAAGGGATATGCAAGCAATGTGGGATAGTAGTTTTAGTACGATGGGGATCATAAGAGGCATATGGTGGGTAGCAACATTTGATGGGTGGTATTAGGAGAGGGATTAGGGATATGATAGGATCTAGATTTGTGGCAGGCTCATACAATGGAGATGGAGATGGAGCTGAAGGGATCCCAAATGACAAGGGGATCAAAGGAATGGAATGGATGGGACCATGATCTTAGGTGTACTAGATGGATGGTAATTCATGATCGAGAAGGGGATATGTTGGAATGCTTTGGATTAGACTCCTGACATGACCTCTGTGTGGATGGTAGGATGACAAGAGTGTTGGAGAGACCTTCAAGTCGGGAGATTGAAGGATGGAGATTCAATGCATCTATTAGGAATGTATTTTAGTGATAAAGAGTGAGAAGTGATTGACGGTGTCATCAGGTTTGACTACTCGTGGAGTAGGAAGTGGGTGTTCAATGGATTCGGTAGATGTGATGGTAAGAGATGGTGGCTCAGTGAATTCAAAGGATGTGATGGTTTTGATAGTTTGAGTGGTGCTAAGGGTGGTATCATCAATGATAGGTGTTGGGTGGAGAAGGGTCTCATCACTAATGATCATGGATGATGGGTTGGGATGGCATGACTCCATGACTTCAAGATGTGGAGTGGGAGATGTCTTCTTTGTTATAAGTCCTTGCAGAACTTTTGAAATGAGAGACTTGCATACTCTAGGTTTGGATGGTGAGGTAGGAGTGGATGAAGGATTATGGGTTGGTGGGGGATTAGGACTAGAGATTGGTGGACTAGGATTAGATAGGGAAATGGGATTGGATGTAGGACTAGGAATAGGTGGGGGATTAGGTGAAGGGTTAAGATAGGGGTATTGGCATGGTGAATTAGGACATGAGGATGCAGGCAGTGGATTATAGTAAGGGTATGGGGATGGTGGATTAGGATGGGAAGATTGATGTGGCGGATGGAGATAGGGAACTGCGTATGTTTGATTAGGATAAGGATAGGTTGGTGTGGATGTTGGATTAGAATAGGAAGGTGCGAATGTAGGATTAGGGTGAGGAGATTGGTATGGAAGATTAGGGTAGGGGGTATATGCAGATGAAGGATTAAGATATGAGGATGTGGACAAGGGATTAGGATAGGGGTAGTGTGATGGCAGACTAGGATAAGAAGATGACATAGATGAAGGATATGATGGATATGATGGGTATCCCTTGTCACAGGTAGCATAGGGAGCATGATTAGGCATGGATGAAGACATAACAACATAACTCAAAGGGATGATTGGATTTTGGAAAGCAGGTGGAGAAAATTTAATAGCAATGATAGTGTCAAGGGGATCCATATAACATTCTTCTTGATCGTCAAGACTTTCATTATCGTCGTTGATGTAATTAGGGCTTTAAGGCCTTTCCTTTTTTAGAAAAGGATGTGTTAGGAGTAGGAATGTGATCAAAAATTGTGTTTTCTTTTCTCTTATCTACAAAAAATGTATTGGAATATAGTTCAGGAGGAGGAAATGTTTTGTAAATGATATGGAAAATAGTACATATAAACTATATTTCATGTTCATGCTTAAGCATCTTTCATATGTTCCTTATGAGAGGAATGGAATTAGTAGCAATAGGTTTGGTTCTCACAAAGTCCTACAAAATTTTAATTCTTCCTTTATCTTTCATTCATTTTGAGAGACATTAGCAACCATTGTTTCAACATCATGCAAATTAGTTGTATGTAGGGAAGTCATTGGAAATGAGGTATGAAAACTATGATCCATAGTGGGTTGATTAGTATTAACATAGTTATGAGTGAAAGAGTTGGAGAACCCAATATCCATGGTGAAAAGAAAATTTTAGATTTCAAACAAGATAATTTATTGATTATGCTATGTAAAAACCTAAAATATATGTATTGTAAATGCAACTTTGATTCACACAATGCACTAAATTTATCAAATGAAGATTAATATTATTTATTCTAATTAATAGAAATTTGGTGAACTAAAATATAAAACTGAAAACAACAAAATAGAATGCAGAAATAAAGGTTCTAATGCCCAAAAAATTAGGAAAACACCTTAATCAAAGGCTCATTTTCACTTCAGTGAATGGGTCCTAGCTTAGGGTTTTAAAAAAAAAATCAAGTTTTTCATTTGATTCTTGTGGTTTTCAGATTCTAGTTTTAGACAATGAGGTACAGTTTCAAATTTTTGTGAAATGAAGCTTCAATGAAAATGAAAAATGTGATTAAATGACAAAATAGGAGACGTAATTTGATGTGCAATTTTGATTCAATTTTCAAATGTGAATAAATAATGATGCAATGTTATGTAAATTCTTTGCAAAATGACTCTCTTTTTTTGTATTTTTTAAAGTTCATAAGATGTAAAAATGCAATCTTAAAACCCTAAACAAGATGAAAACTAATTCAAATTAAGAAACCCTAAATGAGATTCAATTCAATACAATGGAATTCAAATGAATGGGAAATATAGATTTAGGGTTAATATGGACTCCAAAATCAAAAAATTACAATGCTCAAAAGTTAGGTTCACCAAAATGAAACATGGGGAAAAATAGGCAGGTTACCAAAATGAGATTGATGAACCACTTAGAGACCTATTTATCCTTATATCTCATTAGGAAATGAGATCCAAACCTAAAATTTACTATCAACCCTTAGGTGAATCAAATTAAGGTGAGAATTTCCACATTTCCTTTTCGTGCAAGGACAGGGGTCTTGGTCAAAAAACACTTTGGGGAGAAAAACTAAAAAATAGAAAATCAGCACCAAAATGCAATTCAACACATAGAATATCTAGATGAAACTCAAAATAATAAGAACTAAAAATCATATCACAGATCAAAGAAGGGTGAAATGATGTTTACCAGTCACCAAAAGTTAGTTTCTAAAGTTGATCTGGGACTCATTTACCTAGGGGTGAATGGGTCCTAAGTTAGGGTTTTACTACAACTTTCAGGAGTCTTTACCACAAATCTAAATCCCTCAATTTCCCTTGGTTTTAGGTTTGAAAAGCTAGAAATAAATTTTGTAAGTGAATTTTTGTGAGAAGACAACTTTTATGATTACTTTTGCATCTTTGAAAACTTTTCCAATTTTTCTCTTCAAAGGATCTTAAAGATTTCTTCCACCTAAACCTACAAAGACAAATCAACAAGGAAAATTGTTTTATTTTTGGTAAATGGTGGTTTTCCTTAGTCAAACCCTATTTTGGTAATCAAACCTTGAAATGAATAAAAATAGCATAAAAGGAATGATGGATGAGAAACTCAATGTCACAACTCACCAAACACTTGAACAAACCTTGGGATGTAAATCTAAAAATTCCATGAAATGGATTCAATGGACATGGATCTTGAACCTTGAATCTTGACTTGAAATAATGCTTTGAATGATTGAATTGATCATGAAACCTACCTCATAA
>VDFB02162248.1:0-46956 GCA_007258455.2 Sequoia sempervirens | reverse complement strand
TTCTTCCTCTATTATGGTTCCTTTTCCTCAGTCACCAGGGCTCTCCTAATCACTAGGGCTTCTCTCCTTTCAGCATCATCTGAATGTTCAAATTGGGCCTCCTCATCTGCATGCGCAACCCTTCCATGACCTTCTGGCCTTTTGTCTACCCTTCTTGGTGTTGTGATATCTCATAGGCTCGATGCCCTTCTTCACCACACTGGAAACACGTTCCTTTGAAACCACCTCTTCCAGATCCTTGTCCATATCTCCCCGTCCTCTACCTCTTTGATCACCACTATTTTGATCACAAGGGTGGTAGAAGTTATCATTCCTTTGGCTTCGGCTAGTACCCACATCTTCACTTTTCTTTTCATCATCATTTCGGCTTTCTGAAGGTCTTCCATTGCCCCTTCCGCTTTGACCTCCTCATCCTTTTTTCTTGCCATCAAATCTTTTGTTCAGCTTCTCTTCCACTTTTAGAGCAAACTGATACACATCCTCAATGGTGGTCATTCTGACTAAGCTTAACTCCTCTTGAATGCTCGGTCGTAACCCATTAAGATATCAGGCTACCTTCTCCTTATTGGCCTCTGTGTGGCCCATTCTGATGATTATCTTGTGAAAATATTTAGTATATTCTTTCACAGATTTGCTTCCTTGCTTCAACCCTTGCAATTTCTTCAACAGATCTAACTCGTAGTCCATTGGTATGAACTACTTCTTCAGTTTCTCTACCATGCGATCCCATGTAGTAATATTTCCTTATCCTCTTCAATTTCTTTCCAACTGGACCTCTTTCCACCAAATATTGGCATGGCCCTTCAACTTCATTTTTGCAAACTTAACCCGATCTGGGTCCTCTATTTCCTCATACTCAAAATATTCTTCTAGCTCGTTGATCCAGTCGATCAACTCTTCTAGGTTCAGTCTTCCGGAATAACTAGGGACTTTTGCTCTAGGTCTTTTCCCGATCTTCGAAATGGCCCTTATTAGCCACATTTGGTCTTGATCAATTACTTCTTCTTCCTCTTCTACATCTGAACCTTCTTCCTCTCCTTCATCCTCACTTTCCTCCCTTGGGTTTAACCCTCTTCTCAACTGCTCTTGTAATGCATCAATCTGTCTTTGGAGGGCTGCCAGTGCATCTCTTCCACCAGCATTTATGCTGCCTTGACCACCTCTGGCACCACCATGCCTACCATGCATCACTCTTGGAGGAATCTTTCTTGACCTCGACCCACAACCACGGTCCTGGTGCAAACTGCCTCACGATCGGTGATCTGTCCACACGCTCAAGAAAACCTCACTCTAATACCACTTGATGAGGGTGTAACCCGAGACTTAGAAAATAACCCACAAACAAGAGAATAATTTTATTATTCAGAAAATGGAGCTTCTTACATGCAGAGGATCTCAAATCCCCAAGTTCTACAACACATGCAAGTTATAGAAAGCTACAGAAGCACCCTTTCGCAATATGCGAGCTTGTCCCCAAAAGTTACCCAAAAATTAGAAACCCGCCCATAAATAGAGCTCCTCTTTAGTTTGGAGCTAAAACAACATTCAATTTTGAGTTTAGGCGGTTTGGTGCCAAAAATTTACAACATGAAGTTTAAATTTCAAAAGAGCATTTGCAATTGTATCTTCTAGAAAGTGCCCCAACTTCCCGAGGCCATAACTTTTGATCCGAGACTCTGATTCGCGAACCATTTAAACCATTGGAAAGATCACGAAGTCAACAATGCACTCAAAACTCACTACACCGATTTTGGCAAGTTTTGGGGCTGATCCAAGAACTCTAAGGGCCTCAAATCTAATTCGAAATATTTTCAAGTGCAAATCTGGGAAACTAAAACTGCAATATCTTTCCACCCAGGAATATAAAATAAAAACCATCAATTGAGAATTTCATTAGGATGAAAAGGGTATCCAAAAATGTAAAAACATCTAAAAAATAAGAAACTTAAAATTTAACTATTTTTTGGGGTGATGCAAGATTGCCCTTACACCACTGAATGCTCCTGCATCAAATCTACTCCCTCCCAACACTTTTCACCTAAATAACAAATTCCTTAAATTATTTTGTTTGCATAAAGGACTAATCATTCATAAAATCTGCATAGGCTTTTAGCCTAATTTCCTCAGCTAGATTATTCTCATCATACACATTGGTGATCATTCTCTTTGTTGGAACATACTCGTCCATCTCATCCTTGAATTGAGGGGAGGGGATCCTTTGATGAACCTTCTCTTCCTATAGGATGAGCTCAACTGACTATTCTTCCATGGTATTTCCTTCTCCAATTTCTTTGGAATACTTTACAAGTGGATGAACCACTAGTCTATCCTCAATTCCCATAAGTTGGATAGATGGGGTTTGGGAAGATGATTGATTTGGCCTACTTCACAATTTAGCCATCTCATCTTCTCTTTTCTTCTTTTTAGTTTCCTCTACTTGCATTATCATGTTCATAAAACTCCCACTGTCATGTTCTTCTAACATTTTAATTTCCTTTTGAAAAATATCTTGAATCTGAGAATAAGGCTCACATAAAATAGATTCACTTTGAACCTCTAATCTTCAACTTTATTTATGTGAATCCAAGCATGTTTCCTTGCATTGAATTTTGCATATGTTGGAAAATTCCTTAGAACATCCTGAATATAAATAAATTAGTGATGGAAGCTAGACCTTCCTCTCTCCTTTCTTTTTGCATCCATAACACCTTTTGGGTTACAATTTATGACCTCAACTTTCATATTAAAAGTTTTCAACATTTTGGAGAAATTCTACAACCCTTCTTTTGATGTTACTATGAAATGAGAAAATTTATATTGCTCTAGGATAAATGATCCCTTTTTTTCCAAGCTGAAATTTTCTTTATCCATGCTATCAATATGCCACATAATTTCTTTGAAAGAAAGTATATCTAGTAGATAAATTGGTAGGCATTGAGGTTGCATAGGTGCACCATAAACCCTAAAAGTTGTACAAGTTTTGTGCAAGTACTAATCACCCTAATTATGCTTAACCTTGGTCTGGGGGTTGAATTGAAGAGGCCTCAAAATTTGCTTTATGTTCATAGAAATCCTCTTAGTGGGCTTGTAACCAAGATTGTCTAGGAATGTATAATTTGAATCATGACAATTTTTGTCCCATATATGTGTACATATCTACACAAGAAAATCCTTGCCCCTTTTATCCTTTTTCTTCAAATCCATGAACTTCATCCAAGCTTTCTCACCACTCCATAAAATCATGTGGACTAATAATGAATAATATGTAAAATGCAGTGGAGCATTAGGTTCCTTCAAACTTATCAACTTCTTATGAATTTACTCTATAAGAAAAATTGTATACTAAAAATCTCTATTCAAATCCTTGCTTTGAACATCTAGAGCTAGCATCATCAGATATATTAGCACTCTCAAGTCATTACTCTTCCCCAACACCTAAAAAACCCCATAGTATTTGTTTTTGAAGTAGTCCTCAAAAAAATTATTGCTAAAAGGCTCCACCTCCTTAGGGGAATACCTCACCCTATTCATGCCTATATCTCTTCTTTGGTGTCTAGGAAATACATGAGTCATGTATCCATACTTATCCTTTTCATACTCTCTATAGATTACTTTGAAGTTGATTGATAATGTGGCAGATGGATTCAAATGAAAGGTTCTTACAATCTATTATATAATAATATCCAGCAAGGGTGAACCTTTCTTTCTTTTGATTACTCTATCATCTAGATCATAGCACTTTGCTAGTGCTTTTATCAAATCAACATCAACAAACACATTAGGCACAATAAGTTTTCCCAAATCATAAGTCCACAAATTATTTGATGGATGAGGTTCGTTTGATCTTCGATAAGCATAGTTGAATAAATCCTAACCACTCTAAGGCATAGTGATATCCCCAATTTATCTCATAGTATCTTGCAAGTGATCTAACAAAATTCCTTCATCTGGTGCATACTTCCCAAATTTCTTAGCACCAAGGAATTGGGTCATGAGGTCATCCTCCATAAACCGGGATAAATCTCTCTTAACCCCTTTAGATTTAGCTTTTCTAGAAACAACATGCATCCTCAGTCATCTTAAAAATTTGTCACCACCCTTTTCTACATTTGGAGATGAAACTGCGATGGCTTATGTCTATGTGATGAAATCATATGCTACCACATGACCCTTATATTTCCCTTTATGTTGTAGTGCATATCACATTTGCCTTATAAGTGAGAATTGTGGTGTATTCAACCTAAATGCTGAGCTATCATGTTGACACCTAGCAAAGAATTTTCTACTTTGGGATCCTCTTCAATATGAACAACGATGCATTGGGGTTGCATGTTGTATTAAGATGCATGCATGTGTCACAATCTGGAGTAATTAGCGCAAATCGTACTTTCTTCCTTCAAGAGATACAAACTATGATGCATAGAGCCCATGCAATGAAATGGAGGATGAACACCTATCCCCAAAATATTCTTCAAGTGTATGCTCATCACACATTACTTTTCACACTGTGAACTTTGAATTTTGATGGCTTACGCATGATCATGTTGAACTTTTCCTAGGAATTGAGGGACTTAAAATGTGATAACTTAGGCAAAGGTATACCTCAGACTTAGGATTTTAATTAAATATTTCAACACTTAAGGAAATTTTCTTGAGGACTTTAACATGAAATATTTCCAAGACCCACATAAGGAAATTTTATTAAGACCAAAGGATTGAGACTGACTGGTAATGCAAGGCAAATAGGGCCAGTTAATGAATTATTCAAAGAGACTTCAGTTGTAACTTACATAACTGAAACCCAACTCGATAGATCATCAAGGAATTAGACCAAAGGACTAAAGGCGGTCAAGATTTAGTTTTTTATAGGGTTTAATCTATGAAGGAAAAACCCTAAATACAATTCTAACAAACCCTAATCACTTATTTTTGACCAAAAAAATCAATATTTTGGAACTAGGAGCTAGAACCATGGAAAATATTACAAGTTCCACCAGTGGCTCTAGTTGGGGATGTTTTTTCTAATATAACAAAGAAAGACCTCAGAAAATTTGGTGGAGCATGCCACAAAGCAACAACTAGAAAAAAACCCAAATAGGGCAAGAAAGAAAAAGACCAAACCAAACAACTATACATAACTTTTCTTACCTCAAGTGAAATATGCCTTCAATATAAGTGTGTGTTTCATCATTTTCAATATAAATTCTTTATTTAATCCTCGTGTGATGATAATCTTAAAAAAAGAGAGTAGATTGGTGGATGGGTAGGTACATTGCAAACTTATTCTAAAGGAGATGTAAATAACTTTCTCTATGGCCTTATGAAGAAGCATGTGATGTGAATCTATCTTGAAGAATGCAATAATGTTGGGGAAAGCAATGTGTTAGAGTGCCAAAAGTAGATTGAAAACATAGTTTTAAGGAAAGAAGGTGCACATAATAGTGGTACTAATGAGAAAATAATTCAATGATGAATTCTTTATTATGATCATTTTGCTTAATTTTGGTTATAGGACAAGAAGTACAATTTTTCATGCCATGGATGTTTTACATCATGAGCATTATATAAGGAAATAACACTATGATAGACAAAAACTAATTTGTGAGTGCTTCCAAAAATAGTTGATAGAGTTTTAGTAGATTTGTGACTATGGAATGACTTTGTACATTGTAGACATAATGCCACAATCATGGTATAGAAATCTACCATAGTTGGATTCTAGTGAGTTCTCAAACATTATACAAGATAGAATGATGTTTTTCTTATGGATTTGATATGGCAAATGAATGACCAAATGCACATATATTTATTAGTTTATTCTATATTTAGGATTTATGAATATTAATTTTTTTAGCAAAGTAAATTAAAATTAGGCTTTATTTATTTTAAGAAGTTTAAGAGTATGGGTTGTATTTGGCATAATTCACATGGATGTATCTAGTTATGTGGATGCACACCCAATTTAAAAGTATCACTATTATGTATATTTCATTTATAATTACTTTAGACATGGTTGGGTTTATTTAATTAGGAATAAGTTTAAAGTTCTTCTTAAGTTTGATAATTTAAAAGAATTTGTACAAAATTATACCAATGAGAAAACCAAAATGTTAAGATTGGATAATGGTAGGATGTTTTTCTCTAAGTCTGAGGTATTTAGCAAACACACTAGTATTGTTAGAAAAATGACAACACTCTACGCACAAAAATATAGTGGGGTGGTTTAAAGGTTGAATAGAACCTTGTTGGATCAAATCCAAAGCCAATTGAGGAATGTTGGTATAGGAAAAGAGTTTTGTAATGAGATCATTAATGTTGTTTATTATTTAAAAAATATATTTGATTTCACTTGAGGAGAAGAAACCATATGAAATATGAACAAGAAGTTTGTTGTAACACATTTGAAAGTTTTGGTTGATGCTTTTGTGTATGTTTCAAAGTAAAACCAATCTAAGTTGGATTTCAAAGTTAAACCATGCAGTTTCATTGGCTATGGTGAGAATGTGAAAGGCTACACGCTTTAGAATTTGGTGACTTAGAAGATTATTTAATAAAAATATGTTATAGGGTGAGTGTAAGAAGTTGGATCAATTTTTTGGACAAAAATTAGAAGACTTTCTTGAAAATCAAAGTTTGTCACAGTTGGAGTAAAAATTTGAAGCACTTACACATAGATTATTAACAAGGTGTAAAAACATGAAATGAAAGATTTTATTTATAGGTTTCAAATATGTAATTTATTCTAGCACCTAGATGATAAAATTTGGCTTTGTATAAGATGTAAGTTGTATGTTTTGGGCTAAAACATGTGTATAGCCATCATAAACTGACCTAAATGAACATATTTTTTCTAATTACTTTGTGAAAATATGTCTATGATGGTGAAATTTGGTCAAGATATATTTTTTAACTAATTATAATATTTTTTTTTTATTGGCTCTAATTTGTGTTTCTTAAAACCCCTTGTGTGTATGATCAACATAATTTGACTATACTAATCAAAACATGATTTTATTCATCATGAAATTGATGTGTAAATTGGTCAAACATAATTTTAAAAAATCAAAATCAAAAGATTAAATTTAAAGTAATATACATCATTTCAAGTTTATAATTTTCTTTGTTTAAAAATTAATTAATGTAGAAAATATTTCTAATAGTAAAAAAATTATATATTTGAAAAATAGACATTTTCATTTTAAATAGGTTTTAATTCGTTCTTTTTTTTTTTTAAATAAGTTGCCAATCATATTGCTAATGTTATTTTTTCTCTTACCGGTTAACATGGCATTTTACTTTTACGTCCAAGGTTGAGGGTTGGGTTTTTAAGCCTTTTCCAAGCCTAAAACAAAAGCAAAACCTTAGGTTTCAAATTGAAAAATTATGGAACATGTATTTTCTCCAAAATGTGTACCCATTCTAAAAGGATTAGGTGCATGTTTTAAGAGGAGTGGGTATATATTTTAAAATCGGTATGTATTTTTTTAAAACGTTCCTTTTTAGAACAAATACCTATTTTGAAATGAGTATCCATTTATTTTTAGAATGTGTACACATTTTAAAATGGGAATATGTTTCTTTTTAGAATGCATACTCATTTAGAATGGGATCCAAAACTAGAACAAATACCTATTCCACATGGGTAGGAATTTAGATTTGGGAACCCATTCTTAATTGGTACATATTTTTTATAAAATACATACCCATTCTTGTTTGAATGTTTTCCCTTGAGAAACTTCCATTGAAAATGGACTCAACTTCTTATACCCATTCTATATTTAGGAAACCTAGAGTTTTGTTTAGGGAGGAACATTTAATTGATAATGAGAGTGATATGATACATATTGAGTATAAATTATAGAAGCATCATGTATATGAATGAAAATTTAATTGGACATAATAGTATGGATGAAGAGGATGTAATCACATCTGGCACAAATTATGAAGATTATGTAGTTGTAGTAAGAAATTCTTAATTAACAATAACTATGAGAATTCCTACAAGGTAGTGGAAGTTATTTGAAATATATAGTACACTAAAATTTTGATGTGTTTCTACTCAAGCATGTATTGGTGATGAACCAAATTTTATATGAGATTCTCTCTTCTAAAATGAGCAAGTCTTGGAGAAATGATGTGAAAGATGAGATGGAGACATTGTAGTAGAATAAGATGTGGGACTTGGTTGATATACCTACAGAAATGAAATCTATAATATGTAACTAGGTGTTTGTTGGTAGGATAAGTGATAGAGGACATGATAGAGCTACAAGAAATCAACAAAACTTATTGCAAACCACTGCAAAGTACATGTGAAGCCAAGGGATGGCTATTCGTCATAGGATTAGATATGTTTTGTAAGGGGTATGTTCCCAAACCCATATATATGTATAGAAAGATATTACAGATGGAATATGTAAGGAGATAGTATAAGACTATAATATTGTTGAAAGAGCATATGTAAAGATAAGATACTGTAATATACACACACACATATGAGAAGATTTATGACTATCCTATATTATACAAACTGTTTGATGAGTCTTCATCTATAATATATTTTTATGATCTAATATGAGTGCCACAGTCTATCTAAATATGAGTTGACATATATTTTGTATTGTCATGCACATAAGACCTTGTCATATTCCTAGGCTCCAAGTTTAGATGATTACCTTATGTCTAGTATTTATTTTTTGTTGAACTCATCTTAACTAGTGGTAACAACCTATGCATTCACTATCACAACATTCTCTATAGAAATTATTTAGATAAGGGTATAACTTTGGTTGGATTTATTTAGATAAGATAGGAAACTTTAGAAATGTACATTGATAGCATAACTTTTTTTGTTACTAAATCCTAGTTTAGATCCAAGAACCAATTTTTTTTGGATATCCCCTATAATTATCTCTAGTTGGTGAGTTATCAAACTAGAAAGAAATACTTAACCATCCTCAAACCCACACCCATAATTTCCAAAGCCTTACCTAATTCATATTATCCCTCACTAACTATAAATGTTAGTATATAATTCTAGCTTATAAAATAGGGGTTGGGACAAATTATGGAAGAATCTCCCCAAATAATTTAATCCAATCATAATTCTAGTTTGAACACACAGCATTTTTCACATTTTTTTCAAAGTCTTCAATTTTTTCTTCTTGAATTAATCCTCCTTAGACTCGTAGTAACTAGAAAATAGAGGAATGACCTCTGGAAGAATAACTTATATTTTTTCTGTATTATCCTCCACCATAATTTATAGAAAAATATGATACCATTTAATATTGTGCAAATTTTCTATATCATTGGCATCATGTACCTCACCTTGATCTACCACACTAATCACTTAATATTATAATAGGTATAAAATTATTATAGTAGAGAAGATGGCTACACAAGGAAACAACTGTGTAGCATTGAAAATGTTCCAATGATCATGAGTATACCCTAAATCTAGAAGAATCTTACCTAAAACCTCTTTAATGCACACTTCAGGATACCCATATAAACCCTTAGCCATTTCTCAAATCTTGATAACCCACAACCACAAATGAGGATCCTTTATCTCTTTATCTAAATACATCATGAATTTTACCATGGATTCTTCCTCCAAATCCTTCCTTTTCCTCATCTTTGGAGTTGTCTCCACCTATATCCCCTTACCTTGAGCACCAAAACTCCTTCCCTAGTGGGTGTCAACAACAAAAGAAATAGAGATGATCCAACAAGAAAAAAATGATATCATTGTAGAACATCACATTCCCTTAATAACACTCCAAGTAATCCAAACCATTCAATAAACTATTGTTATTAATAATATCTACACACACATCTCCCCTTTTTTAGATGTACAATGAGCCCTCATATGTACTCATTATTAGGTTATTTCTATATATTTAAAATTCATTATATATATATATTATCCTCACATCCAACTAGATCACTATTTCATATATGTGTAATCATATTTTATTGGTAAAATATTTTATAAATATCAAGACTAGTTCAAAAAAATTACATTTTTCCCTATATGACACATTAGCAAGTTGTGATGGATTCATTTTGTCCCCTTTTGTATAATAACTCTAACATTATTGGGCATAAAGTACCTATTTACAATGGGTGGTTTTCACCATTAGAAATTGTTCAATGAGAAAATCTAGAAATGATAGATCACTCATTACTATATGTTTAGTGAAATGATAATTTTTTTTCTTGAAGAATCGTACAAAATCATGCATTATTTTTATTCACAAAAATATTATATGATATTTTTTATAATATCATTAGATTTTTTTATTATTTTAATTTATGTTTTTTATTAGGGGAAAATAGGTTTTGATGGGATCCTAAAACCCATTACAAACAAGTTTTGAGGGGACCTGAAACTAGACCAAGTAAAGCATGTTGCTAAAAAGATAATCCAAAAACCAAAAACAACCCACCAACAACAACACCAAACAGAAAATATAGGACTACACCAACTACACAAAGGTTTTGAAGAGACCTTGAACCGTTTACAACAAAGTGTTGATCGATTCCATAAACCCAAGAAAAGAAGGGGACCTAAAACCCTAATAGGAAATAAGAACCGCCTAAACTAGCCAGACAACCATCATCCTGTAAAAACCAGAATTCAACATAACACTTTGCAACAACAAAACCAACAAATATAGACTCCCCACCTCAATAGGGAAGTTAAAAATTGAAACTAAACACTGAAGAGCATGAACCTTCTCATAGCACCAACCCAACCTCCACCTCAATAGGAGAAGGCTCGCCTCTATAGGAGAGGATGAAATGAGAACATTTGCCACAAAGCATAGATCTTCCAAACAAATCCACAACACCCTTCTCCACCTCAATAGGAGAGGGCTCCACCTTAGAAAGATCAATCTCCACCTCTATAGAAGAAATCAACTGTAGAAATTGATAGAAAGTAGCTACTCCCATAGAAAGGATAAACATAACATTATTTGGCATAGCAAGAAACTAGAGCTTGAAAGAAAAAAAAAATACTCCTAGACCAACAGCCTTGAGAGAAGATACTTCTGAGCCATTAGCATAAAAATTTGAAGCAACTTAGTTGTTTGGAAGAACGCACTCCTAGCCTGCAAAATAAACTTTAAATCCCAAAAAGGGGATAAAATAGAGCTCAACATACAAAATTGGGTCCAACAGAAAGATAGCCCAAATACAAGAGGAACACCCAAAGGAGGATCAATCCCCATGAACAAAAAATACATTAAAGCACAAAAGGAGATCCAAAACACAAGCTCAAACAACACCACCCTCTCAAACCAAGAAGAGAGGCAAAGGGAGATGCCTCTAAAACCCAAGAAAATACCAAGCCACCACTCCAAAAGACTTATAAGGAGCATCTTGAAGACATAAATAGTAGAGGCAAGAAACAAACAAACCCAAAAATTGAGGCATTCAAACCAGAAAGCCATTTTTGTCAGAATTGATTTTTCCAAGGCCTATGACCATATTGAATGGCCTTTTATTCTTGTTATGTTGCAAGCTTTGGGTTTTGGGCCTAATTTCATTCAGACTATTTGAATGCTCTTTGTGGATGCCTCTACTTGTATCACCATTAATGGTCATCAATCTTATGTCTTTGGTCTCTTTTGTTGCATTTGAAAAGGGTGCCCACTTGCCCTCTCCCTGTATGTGCTTGTTGTTGAAGGATTTGGCTACCTTTTGGCCAACGTGGTTTCCCAACAGTGTGTCAAGGGAATTTAGTTTCCTAACTCTTAGGCTCAATTGGTTAATGGACATTTTGTTGATGACTCTTTCCTCACTCTCTTGGAGGAAGAAGAAAATATTAAAGCAACCCTGGATTGTCTTAATACTTTTTGTCTTGCTTCTGGCTTTGCCATTTAGTGGCATAAAACTTTGTACTACAAACATTTTATTCTGACCACTCCTCCTTGGTTTCAGCAGTATAATTGGAAGTGGATTGGGCCAAGAGAAATTTTTTGGTTCCTGGGCATTCCCTTTGCCTTCCAGGCATCCTTGGCTGAGTTATGGCAAGTTGTTCTTTCCAAGGTCGAGAAAAAGCTTTCTTACTAGATTACTAAGCCCCTCTCTTTGGTGGGGAAATTCCAGGTGTGCTCCAAGGTTCTTGTGGCTACCCATGTTTATTATTCTTCCTATTGGGCCTTGTCAAAAGTTTCCTACAACAAGCTTGAAAAGTTGGTCTGAGATTTTCTTTGGACCTTTGTTGATTCCAACGAAGGGTTTCACCATGTTGCATGGGAGTTTTGTTGCCTTCCCAGAGATTCTGGAGGGCTTTGGTTTCTCTACACTCAATGACAAGGGACTACCTTGTGCGTCAAATGGATAATTTGTGCCCTCACTAGTGATAAGGCCTTGAAAATTCTTCTTAGACATTGTATTCAGTCAAGCTTTCCTATTAATAGAACCACCTGGGAGGGGATTGGCTTTCAAACCCTTCGGGTCATGGAGGAACTAGTCCAAATTGTGGGGAATTTTGTGGCCAAAAGCATTTGAAGAGCCTGGGAGGTAGTCAAGCCCTGGCTTCCCTGGGCTGGCTTTGGTTTCAGTGATGGGATTTCACTTAACCAACAAAATATTTGGTGGTCACCTCCTTTTGCTAGCAATGGTTAGCCATTGGCTAAGTCACCTTGGCTTAACGTGCTTAGATTCCACAAAAAGAGTATCCAAACCCTACAATAGATATTTCATAGACCCACAATGTGTATCATGCAATGGGAAGAATTTTGTGCACTATACAAGCTTCATAACCAGGACTGTGCAACTTTGATGGTTTGGTGAATGATATTCCTGCAGAGATGCTTCATAAGGTTGGAATTCATGGGAAAAAACCCTGGTGGAAGGACTGGAAGTGGTACCCAGACACCCCTTTTAGGAATTACAAGCCTAGGCTTGGTTATAGGTGGCTTTCACCACATTTTCCTATGATTCAAAGTTTGAATAAGAGGTGGCTTCTTCAATCTCCTACTCATGTCTAGCGTAAAATATTTGCTGCCACTTGGTCTACAATCGTTGAGTTGAAACTTGCCCACTTTTCTTGGTGTATTCTTTTCCAAGGCTTGCTTGTGGGTTATCGACATGTTCACCTGGGGTCAAGGACCCTCATTGCCATTTTTGTGGGAAGTTGAGACTTTTAAGCATCTTTTCTAGTTTTTCCGCAGAGCTCAATAGTTTTGGACTTAGATTCATGACTTCTTTTGGACCCTTAGGCTGGAGCCTTTCTCCTAGCATATGATTCTACTAGGAGACTTGTCCAGATTTCCTACTAAGTATACCCATCTTTGGCAAACTTTTAGGGTGGAAATCCTCTTCAATATTTAGAAAGATAGAAATGCCTACATATTTTCTCATTCTCAAATGGATACTAATGTTTCCTTACATGCTAAAGCTATTATTTATTCTAATGTGCTCTTATAGATTTAGGTGTAGGCTAATAAAGTTGCACTTGAGGTTGCTCACCTGCAAGTGATTTTGGACCACTGAGGCAATGCCCTGTGTACTATTGCTCAGGTGCCCACTTCGCCTGTACTTCCTCCCACGGTCGGTCACATTCTTGGGGCCGACAGTAAGTGGTTATGCACATCCCCACTCTTAGCCTCCTCTTCGATAGGATTCTTGCCCTCCTCGGCGGACCCGCTCTCCTCCACTACAGGCTAGCTAGGGGTGGCCCTTTGGAAGTGCTTCAGGAAGTGGTGGTGGTGGCTCTAGGTGGCCTTCTAATGACACTCCTACTTCTGGCTCTAGTTGGCCAGATTCTGGCAAAGGTTTTCCGTGTCTGGCGCTTGCAATATTGCCCTGCTACAAGGATAAAGATAAAGAGAAGGAAAAAAGATAATGATGTGTTGGAAGACTAAAATCACTAACAACGGGGGGTGAATTAGTGATATATTAAAGTTACAATCTCTCTCAAAAACCAAAAATTTATGTTTTCTTTTGAACCAAGAAGACAAATGATAGTTTTTGAAGCAAGCTTGATTATTAAACATGAATTAGGCATATGAATAAAACATTGACATAAATTGAGACATAAAATAAACCTAAATGAATACTTTTATACTTTCTCTTGTATCAGAGTTCATAACAATAACATCAAATTAGTGCATGACATTTTGATATAAACATTTGTAGAAGCAAAGAAAACCCAAAAGACCAAATAGACATATCATCAATAAAGACTGAAGTCAAGATGTTTTACACATTCACATGTAACATAACCTTCTATGCATGATATGATGACTTAAACATCGACAAAGATGCAAGACTGAAAGTTAAGAACATTTATTGCAACTGATGGCATATTGAGATCAAATAAATAAGAACAATCACACACAAAATCATCACATAACACATTGTTTTGTCCTGAATGGAAAATCCTGTTGGGGAATAAAAATCACTCAAAAAATCTATCTCTTTATTCACTTAGAGCACCAAATATTTAAAATTCAGGAGCACCAACTCCACAAAATTCAATAGCACCCACTTCATAAGATACAGGAGCACCAAATCCTTTACAATGCATAACAATTATAGCATTCTATCAGAACCCTAGAAGTGCAATTTGCAGTCCTAGAATCTCAATAGAAGACTATATATTTTTTCAATAAGCACATTGAAGAATGTTGTATGAAAATGACAACATCTTCTAGAATGATAAATTGTATCTCAAACAACTTCTACACAAAGTCCCTTTTAAGGAATAATCATGAAAACTTTGTTCATTCTTCTCTCAAGTACTTCTTCCATACTAATACATCTAATATCCTAAAGATTCATCCTAGAATCTCTAAAATACAAGATATATCAGTTAAACATTCTCCTTCATATTTGCAAGATTTTAAAAAATAGAACTCTGTGCACTAACCCCTTTAAAAATACCAACACCAAAAAAGCAATAATCAACCATTGTTTTATATACATATATTCTCATGAATCTTCATCAAAATTTTTAGATTGCAATAACTATTTTCCTTCAACATACCTGAATGCATTAACCCTTTATCTATTTTCTTTAAAGGAATAATCAAGGGTTTTGAAGGTCATTAACCTCTGAATCTTCATTATTATTGTATTAACAAAATATCTTAAAGCTCGTAAAAGGAGTTTACATTAATACCTATTTATGGAGGAATATAAATAAACAAATACTAGAAGAACTTATTCATAACTACCCAGTTGAAGACCTCCATCTACAAGCTCTTCCGCTTCTCTTTTCAACTTCCACAGTCAACAATCATCCAACTTCCATAGCCGACACTCATTCTCTTAACTAGTTCAATATTACATATTCTATAGAAATGTCCATGGTGACTAGGCTTCTTCTCAAAAATGTCTTTTACCCTAGTTTTTCCTTCCTTCAAGTCTTTCAAAGACTTTACAAAAGAACATAATCATTTGAAATCCGTAACATTTCAATCAATACTATTGACAAATAATAATCCTGCTAAAAGTGTCGACACAATAATATCAACAATGATAAAAGTCCAATATCACATGTTTAATTTGACCAAAACTTAAGCACCGAAACAATACCTTTACCCAAGTTTTTCAAAAAATCTTTTAATCTTTAGTGCCCAACTACTTTGGCATGTCTCATGACTTAGTATGCCCGACAAGGGCTTTTTCCTGCTTTGTTTAATAAATATATCATATCTCTTAAGTTCCTGATACCTTAATGGTGTAAATGATAAGTATTTCAATATCCTTAACATAGGACATATCAACCATGAAATCCTTCAAAAACATATACCAATGTAATACAATGAAATACAAGCTAACTGATACTTCATATATACTCCAACTATCACATGGTTAATGTGATTTGTTTAAAGCCTAAAACCTTATTAAAGTGACTACCATATGATCTTTTATAAAGTCATAAGAATTACAATGAGACCCAATAGTATTCCATATGCAAAGTTAATCAATAAACATTGACATGTAATTATATTGCCAAAGCCATATGCCATGTTGATATGTAATAGCAATGCCACAAATAAAATGTGAGTAATCAATCATATTAAAATGTAACAAGAAGACTAAGATCACATTAGAGTATATAAACAACCTGAGCCTTCATATAATCAAAACTAAAAATACTTTGAAAGTGCAACCTGATAATCTAAAAGTGATCAAACATAAACCAAAACTATTTGAGCATCAATTTGTAAACCAGATAAACATTGTCAACCAACATCATATAAATCCATATCATAACTCCAACCAAAGTGAATAAGCTAATATTCCTATCATATATCAAGCAATATGAGAATGCAACATATCATAACATATATTCTCGTGTCAATGAACCACTTTTGACATCAAGGACAAATCAAAAAGAATTGAGAGCCAACAAACTCCCCCTTTGTCCTTGATGGAAAAACACCAATCTCTTCCCCTTTTTTACTCAATGACAAAGGATGAAAAAAAGAGGATGTGAGATGCCAATAAACAATTGAGAAGCCAACCAACTATCCACCCAAAACCAGCTGCAAGTAGAACAATAGAGCAGAAAATAAGAATATATAAGAGAGCTAGAAATGAGAACATATAGAAACAAGCTTCTTATTGCAGATGTGAAAATTCTCTAATTAGTGACCCTGTATCTCTGAAAATCTGATCTTCATTGTCCTGCTACCACTATTTTCAACACATACCTGTCACCTCAAAGAAGATAAGTTAGATACCAACAAGAATTATGCAATGGATCCACTTGATCAACAATACATAAAATGCCAAAAAATGTCAGCAGATAACTAAATATTCATCAACGCACTGCACTTTTCTCCCCCTAAATCCATGAACTGGAGGAATTTATAGATCATGAATGAAATATCTCAATGAATCCTTTCAACATCATAAAAAAAAAAGAATATAGTTCAACCTATGACCAATTAGCCCTATCCAAATGCATCATGATGATATACCAATCATATTTGTTGACAAGTGAAACACTAAAGTATACCACTACCCAAAAGTTCTAACAAGATTTTCATATATCAAACAAGTAGATGCCACTGTCATACCAAATAAAATCAACCTGCTAATGTCAAAATACCATATCTAGATCATGTATACTATACATATATGTACACTGTCACACATAAACCAAATCAGTATAATATTTCTCCCTCTGAGACAAGTATGACTACTTGTAGCACAAAAACACCTCTTGTCATTCCATGATTAGATGAGCAATATCAAGAACCAATATCTAAATGCAAAAAAGACATCAAAGTAAAAAGAAGATTACAAATTGTAACTTCAAACACTTTTCTCAGACTAAGAAGCATACAATCTGATCATTACACTTGTTGTTCCAAATGATCCCTGTACCCAACAAATTGTGATTATCCCTGTACCTTCTTTTGAATCAATAAAGAACTTATTGCATCTATTGTCGCATTGTGACTATCTAGCATAATTCCTCATGAACTATTTTTCATGATTAAGTCACTCAGAACAATCACTGGTTTCTATCTATATTGTCTTAAAGAATGTGAACATGATAGCCATTGAACAAAACCTACACTATATCCTCATGACAATTGCAAACCATTTGCACCCCAAACTTATTTTGCACTGTAAATCTATAAATTGTTGATGCATATTTGTAGCCCCATAATCATAGCTTATTGTTCATTCACTAGTTCATTAAAGAAACACTTAGCACCGTCACACATAGTACCCACTATTCTCAAGCATTACAGACATTACAATGAAGCAAACTATTACACTATCACTATGTATTTCCACTAGTGAAAACCACTATAACCAATATGTGTGCTATCAAATATGTTGTGCCATACCACTGTTACACTATTCTATTCACCATACACAAACTCTTGATATCACAAGTATTGTTTTACCACTATCATCAAGTAAGAAAAATGACATGATAGATAGGAGAAACTTAGGGAACAACACATTTAAGATGCACTTCACTGATAGTTTAGCATTGTAGAATGTTAAACTATCATTGGATAATGTACTTTGTCCACATAAACATGACCATTGTTAACTATTTCAAAGAAATCACAAGATATATAGTTGTACCTTATACAAGTTGACAATAACTCTTTTATTGCATTATCATTATCAACACTTAAATCATTGACAAATCAAGATGATTGTAAGCATTTTTTATAGAATAGTGACTGCAAATACTTACACACTCTGATCATTAACAACAATTTGAGAATGATCAACAATCACTTTGGCATGAAGAAACACACATTCACCAAAACCACTACTCATTGGACAAACATAATAATATTAGCAAGAATCACTGTCCAAGAAAGTAAATGATATAAATGGTTTGCAACTAGCCAAGTCCATGAATGTGAAGACTCAAAGAGAATGTCTCCAAGTATTGTTCATCACCAACCAAGTGAATGAACTACATCTCCAAGTATTGTTCATCACCATCAAGTACTGTCATTTTATGTATGGTGTCTTTATATAAGCAACAACAACCATAGTTGGTACTGTGATCAAGGGAAAATTCTAAAATAATGTTAGAGGGGTTAGCACAATAACAATAAAATTCCTATGAAAATAACAAAGCACAAAGGAAGTGATGTGAAGACAAAAGGGATAATGCTACCCTAAGTCTCCACCTTCCATGGCTGACCTTTGGTACACCTCCTAGCTTGCAGTAAATAAAAATGCCCTCAGATTTATGTGAGCAACTATGCCTAAAGACTAAGCCCTATGCAAGTGTTGAAGGATTTGCATAAAATAAAATGACCCTACAATGGATTAAAATGACTATGACTGTAAACTAATGGTAGCATAAAGTGAAATCTAAGTATGAAAGAGACCAAGAGAGCCAAGAGAGCCAGGGAGAGCAAATGAGAACAAAATTGCCCTTTTATAAAAACTGCAATTTTGAATGTGCGGTCAGGATGAAAAGATGACAAGAACCCTAGGATCAATGATCAAGATTAAATGCTGCTGTGCACATTAGGGTTAGGTCAAAATTAGGGCAACAGGTAAGAATGAAGGGTTGAGATTGAATTATAAAATAATTCAATCTAGGGCTGAAATTAAATGAGAAGTCAAAAGTCAAGAATTAATTTGGAAGATAAGACTGGCACGGACAAAGAGGCTGCTGGAGAAATTAAATAATAAAATTTATTTACTCTAGGTGACCAGTAAATAATTAAATAATAAAGATATTATTTAGTTATGGAGGAATGTGACAAAAGAATTATTTTGAATTTAAATAATGATTTAATTCAAAATTCAGGAGAATTGGCTAAATTAAATAAATCAAATTTATTTAATTTTAAAGAGAGAAAAAGCTAATGAATAATTAAATAATTAGGATAATTATTTAATTATAGTGGGAAGTGGACAAAATTAAATAAATAAGAATTTATTTAATTTTTAGAAGGGGATTTAATTAGTGACGTAATTAAATAAATAAAATTTATTTAATTAATCAAGAAGACATAAATGACAAAGGGAAATTAAATAAATTATGAAATTTATTTAATTAAAGGAAGACTTAGATAATTAATGACGTATTAGATAAATAAATACTATTTATTTATTTAATAATCAAGGAGGAACAAATGACATGAATTAATTAAATAATTATGAATTATTTAATCAATAGTCGAATGTGGACCAAGGACATAATTAAATAACTTAATTATGCTAGGACGAAAGTGGTAAAAATGAAGCTTGCAGGCCTAGGTCATTTTTAGGTGTCTACATTTTGCCCCTCTTTGTCATAATGTCGCTTGTCATATTGTGACAAAGAAAAATAAGTCAAGAATATGCCCCAGTGAAGGTACGGAGTATTCTTGCCCCCTCGGGAAATTTTCAAATTTTGGGTCGGCGGCAGAAAAATTTGCAAAAGGTCCCGATAAATCAATTTGATGGCTAGAAAAACAGCGGCGCAGTCGGTTTCAGATTCTGACATGTTTAAAGCAACTTACGGAGAGGTCAAAGGTGCGGAAATGAGCCTCCAGTATTAACCGCGGTTGAAAAATGTCATTTTCACCCTATAAATAGGAGGTCAAAGGGGTAAAAGTCAATTCACTTTCACTATTCACCTTGCGAATCCTGAGAGCTCAGAGCGAAAGGCGCAGCAGCTACGATGGTTATTCCAGTGACAGAGCACCGCGGAGAGATCGTGAGGACCTTCAGACGGCCAGAGGGCTCAGGACCAGCGGTACGTACCCTAAACTTACTTTGTCATTTTCTCGATTTACGTGTTTTTTAATGCTTTCTAGGGTAGTGAACGAATGCGCCGCGACGCATATGCATTCGCGTAAGCCGCAATTGACTTCGCGTTCGCCGCATTTGATGCATCACGACGCAAGTGCATAGAACAAACGAGACCGCGTTTGGCGCCGCATTCGGCATTTGCGCGATGCGCGTTTAACCAATCGCATTTGACGCTTCGCGGCCACAATCGTAATGTTGGCGACGCGAACCCTTCTGGAAGCTCTGCGATATTCGCGTCGCAGATTCAAGAATAGGACGCGAACGCCAAAACTCGATGGGTAATTGCTTTATGCACTTGACTTGTGTAACGATTTGATTTTTGGAACGACACACTTGTGTTTTTGCGACGCAATTGTATTTTTGCGACGCATTTGCCTGTTTTCTTACTTTAACTTGCTTTGATGCTTTCATGCCCTAAGTTATTTTCCATGATGGTCACAGTTGTCCAAAAAGGTGCTAATGTGGTGTTCATCTTTTTGCAGAGGCAGCTTACCCCTATTTATACGAGAGAGAGCAGATCGAGGACCTTTCAGTTTGGCGATTAGCTAGGCCCGCGAGAGCGACGACGATTGATGAGACTCGGTCTATTCCATGTTATGCTCATGCCCGCTTATATTCGGGCGTAACAGTTTGTCGACGGCGCCGGTGGCGATGGCATTCGAGACTCGCTCCTTTCACCGCCACAGCGAAGGCTCATCACTGGTGATCTTCAACAGAGCTCCTCCGGATTCTGATTTTCAGGGAGCTGATCAGGTACCGCATCCGCCAAGGGCGCAGCAGACCTTCCGGTTTACTACCAGACGCGCTTTAATTCCTCGCATTGAGGGTTATGAGATCCATTGGGATTTCCTGGCGGAGCATTACAGTCGCTTTGATGCATTCCTAGCGACTCTGATTGGTGGCATCTTGGTTCCTGACCGACGAGGACACAGATTTCCGATTGGTTGGGGGGATGCCATGGTCGGCATGCGACGAGATAGGACAGTTTATGCATGGGGTCCCTGTTTGCTGGGGACACTTTATCATCAGTTGCATGACATTGTGTACAGGAGAGGAGAGAGTATCTCCTGTGGGACCACATTGATGATGATCTGGGCATGGGAGCATATTTCCATATTCCGCCCTCCTATCGACAGACCACAGCTAGCCGAGGGGATGCCTTATTCCTACTACTATGCCGGCGCATTACAGCAGACTCATGTGGGTGAGACAAGGTGGTGGCGGCATCAGATTGATACCATGGTGACCTTCATCTGGAGACCCTACAGGGATTGTGAGGCATGGGATGATGAGGACGATCATCTCAGTTTTTGCAGGAAGTATCGATACCTCATTGGCCAGATAGTACAGACATCGCTGATTATTGAGATGTACCTACCACAGCGTGTACTGAGACAGTTCAGAGAGCAGCAGGATGTACCCGCTGACAGCGCAGTATGCCCGGACCGGCCCGTGAGTAAGGCATAAATTTTAAGCATCCCGCTGGCCTTCGGGCGAATACCGTAAAGATAGATTCGCCAGTAGCGCCCGGGTTGAGAGAGGAGCAGCAACGAAAAATTCTCACACCGCACTTATGATCTATGGTGGCGGTGCACCGCATCCACGCCACTGACAGATCCCCGACGAGCCAGCAACTGACGCGGCCCAAGGATTCCGCACCGGCCGCACGCACAAGGGGGCGAGGCGCAGATGGGGGCAGAGGGCAAGAGGGAAGAGGCGTGAGGCAGGGGCAGGGATGGAGATGGAGGGAGGGGTGGAGACGGAGGCCGTGGTGATGATGGAGGTCGAGGTGGAGACGCAGGCCATGGTGGAGACGGAGGTCGAGGTGGAGATAGAGGCCATGGTGGAGACGGAGGTCGAGGTGGAGATGACGGTGGAGACGGAGGTTGAGGTGGAGATGACGGTGGAGATGGTAGGAGGCGACGGCGGGATGGACAGGTACCAGGTCGCAGGGTGCGACAGCGCGTGGCGAGGGTAGCATTAGATGCTATCCCCGAGGTCGGCAAGGAGGGGGAGATGGAGGAGCAGCCCAGACAGGAGAGAGAGGGTGAGGGAAGACAGGAGGGGGTGCCAGAGGTGGGGGGACAAGAGGAGGCGGAGGGGGAGAGACAGGAGGAGGATGTCAGAGCACCAGAGGTGGATGTGGCAGGGGAGGAGGTAGAGGGGGAGAGACAGGAGGCGGAGGGTGGAGGTGGTGGATGGATGGAGGAAATATAGGAGATGGAGATGGCGGATGGTGGAGGGTGGATGCGGAAATGAAAGAGATTGAAGGGAGGTCCCCATGTACGCTGACCGGAGATAGCCCGTGTAGAGCGGGATCAGGCGGTGATTCGCCAGCAGGATTCAGCATGATGGCGCACAGAGTTTGCGGCCCTATGTACAGGACCCATAGGAGACATGGCTCGGGAGTTGGCCAGAGTGAGCACAAGGCTAGGGCAGTATAGGACATTATATGAGCAGGCAGTGCCACCAGAGCGACGGGATCCTACCCTGTCTCGATCACAGACGAGGACAGGTAGTGGGCACAGGTCGGGTAGTGGTAGTGGTACCAGGAGCCACACCAGCATCGGAGGGTCAACTTCCATAGGACACACATCAGGCCACATATCACATCACTCCCGCAGGCATACTCCAAGTCATCATTCGGGGCATAGTCAGGGTTCTATTGGTTCAACATAGAGGTCGGTACAGGGTCAGCCACCAGTGACAGATCCTACCGCTTCTCAGAGTCTAGCAGCGGTGACCTCACAAGTGTTCCCTACTATCACGACGATGCCTTCATTCATAGTTCCCTCATCTTCCCAGACACAGGCCACTACAGGACCATCCATTGCTTCAGAGCCAGTGACAGGGCCTCAGCCACCACCACATTCTTCACCCCGAGGGGATGATGAGAGCCTACCCTAGGGGCATATTTGTATTTGGACACACTATGTTTATTATTGAGCCTGCGAGCTCCATTTTTGGGATATCCATTGACTCTATCCTGTGACATTGCATATTTTTGAGATGATATTTATATGATGATGCAGTTTTGATGCGGCCTATATGTGTTATGTGATGTTCTATGCATTATGTGTGTATGATATATGATGCTTAATTTATGATGCCATTTATGTATTATGATGTCCATGTTGTGATTTTTGATGCCATGATGATGCAATATTCGTATGCTTATGTTAATGATGTGCATGATGCATTTATGTAAAAGATGCAATGATGATGATTATGTTAATGCGATGTTTGTGATTATGTATATGATGTAATGCCATGTATGATGTTATTTAATGCCATGGATGATGTATGTATGGACCTAATGCAATGGATATATCATGTATGCACTTATGTTTTTTGAATGACACAGGATATCATCGCAGGATGGACGAGAGAAGATGGCGGGACTGATGAGAGAAGATGACTAGACCAAAGAGGAGAAGATATGAGACCTACGAGAAGATACAAATCCTTCAAAACTTTACTATAAGACTTTTAATATTCATTGCTCTTTAATCATCATTGGGAAAACTGTTGTAATGGTCAACAAACACCAAGATATGACATAGATCTAGGTGTGCAAGGTCGTACCATTACCCCAGACAAAACAGTCACAGACAAGGATGAGTATGACTCATACTAGGAGCGTGCTTGCCCCAGTCTTGTTGTCATCATCAACCACAAGCAGAAAAAGATAATGACAGATCATGAAACGTCGTTGCTTCTCTAAATCCTGTTTCCAGGACATCCTTGAGAAGCTAGTGACATGATTGTCAAACTACAAAAATGAAGTCTCTATCATGATATATCGTTGCTTTTCTAAATCCCAAGATTAGGATCTCATTGAGAAGCTAGTAGTCATGCGTGTCAATTGTCATGCTACGTCGCTGCTTCTCTAAATCCTGCTTAGTGGGATCTCGCTGAAAAACTAATAACATGATAAAAGATGAAAAGACAATTGCCAGGTGTTTGTCAAGTGCATCTGGATATCCATTGTTCTGATGCCAAGGTGTCATGTCTGATGATGTCAAGATGTCCAAATGTTTAAATTTTTGGTGACCTTGAAAATGTCGAGACTTGGTGGATTCAGGAAGGACACATCCTGAATGATGCCGAATGTCGGGAGGATTCGACCCTAATGGTCGTAAGGGGTCCCTCAAAATAATGACAATGCCTAGGAAGGACACATCCTATAGCATAAATGACAGAGTTGGTTCTTCAGAAGGACTCATCTGAAGAATGCTAACGTCAGGAAGAGTGATCCTTAGATGTCAAGAGGATCGCTCGAAAGGCCGAATGACGATGACGACGCCTAGGAAGGACACATCCTAAGGCGTAAATGACAGAGGTTATCTTTCAGAAGGACTCATCTGAAGACTAACCAAAATTTGACAGTTTGACCGGTTATAATGATTTGGTTTTCTTTTACTTATGTTTGACTAAGGTCGACTTGTGTTTGATTATATGCCGATATTGCCTTGATGAGAGTATCATGTTAAATAAAAGATTGTTTGACTTTGTTCCAAGAGTTTTCTCATTTGGAAATTGATTGAAGATTTTTGACGTGTGTGCCAATGTAATGTCATGAACCCTAATGGACTGACCTAGTGCAGCCTCGGGGGCTCATCGATAGATGGCCTTGCCTATGTCATACACTCAGAGACCTCGTAGTTCAACACGACCAATGACTTTGTCTTGATGAGCAAAGATTACGCCATGATTTATTTTGACAAACCTAATAGGGCTAACCTAATGTCTCAGGGACTCAATTATGAGTCTTGCCTACGTAGCAAATGCGCAGAGACAACGTAGTTCAGACAATGACATGGACTTATTGACTTGATTGACTTAGACCAGAGATGACAGTGCACTTGTGTGTCGTGCGCGGTCTAATGTTTTGTTTGGTTTTCTTTAGGGTGTTTTATGATTTTTAGGTCTTTTTTCAGGACATTTTATGATGTTTTTGTCTTTTTTCAGGACATTTTATGATGTTTTTGTCTTTTTTCAGGACATTTTATGATGTTTTTGTCTTTTTTTAGGACATTTTATGATGTTTTTGTCTTTTTTCAGGACTTTTTATGATGTTTTTGTCTTTTTTCAGGACATTTTATGATGTTTTTGTCTTTTTTTAGGACTTTTTATGATGTTTTTATCTTTTTTTCAGGACTTTTTTATCGTAGTTGCATGATAAACATTTTTCCCCCCAGTCAGGTTTAAGACTTAGCCATTTGCAAGGGATACGGATAGGATGCTGTTGACTTGCCGGACCAACAGTCGTTAGGGCTTGATGTCAATCGTTCATCCACTAGGACAGGTAGAGTAGGATGTGATGGTGACTTGCAGAATAATGGCGAAGATAGCCTTCATCCTAAGCCAAGTTTAGACCAAGTGACAATAGATGGCAGAGCAATGATTGATTACACATGGCGCCTGTTTGCCAAGTTTTCACCATGGTACTTGTCCAAAGCGCCTGTTTGCCAGGTTTTCACTATTGGATGAATTATTTTTCTTTTTACTATTTTTGTGATTTTTTTATTTTTTTGGTGTCACCCAGATGCCTGTTTGCCAGGTTTTCATCAAGGTGACAATTTTTTCATTTTTCAATCTTTTTTGTATTTTAGGGCCCTCCAGCTTTGTCCTCTGATGCTATGCGTAGAACTTTCAGAGGTGTAAACTGTTGATGGGCTCAGTCAATTGTTCCCCATCTGGAGTTGCCAGTTGATATGCTCCAACCAAAAGAAGATATGATGATATATGGACCCCTGTACTTTGGTTCAAACTTTCCTAGCTTTTCTCTCTCGTCGCTTGGTTCTTAGGGTCTGATGAGAACCAGTCACCAATGTCAAACTTTCTGACCATGACCTTTTATTGTAGCTGCGACAAAGGCGGTTTTGATATGCCTGGAGGTGATTCAGTGAGTTTTGTCTTCTTTCATCCAGCATTTCCAGCTCGTGCAAGCGTGATTGTCGGTATTCCTCTTCATTAGTTAGACCCTTCAAAGAGACCCGCAGTGACGGAATTTTGACCTCAATGGGTAAGATGGCTTCTGTGCCAAAAACCAGGGCGAATGGGGTAGCTCCTGTAGGCATTCAAATGCTAGTTTGGTAAGCCCACAGAGTAGGGTTAAGTTGTATGTGCCAATCGCGGCCAACGTCATTGACAGTCTTTTTAAGAATCTTGATAATGGTTTTATTCGACGCCTCAGCTTGGCCGTTTCCTTGGGGGTAGTATGGGGATGAAAAGTGGTGTTGGATATGGAATCGCTCACATAACTCACGTACGTCTTGGTTTTTGAACGGACGTCCGTTGTCAGTGATGATGGACTGTGGGAGGCCGTACCGGCAAATGATGTAATTGAGGATAAAATTTGATATTTGTTTGCTAGTAATGTATGTCAATGGAATGGCTTCGATCCACTTTGTGAAATACTCAGTGGCGGTGATAATGAATTTATGGCCGTTGGAGGAGGTTGGATGAATCTTACCCATGAGGTCGAGTCCCCATTGAGCGAAGGGCCATGGAGAAATGATTGGCCGAAGTTCTTGTGCTGGAGCATGGACCAAATCACTATGGATCTAACACCTGCGACAGGTTCTGACATATTCTATTGCATCTTTTTCCATTGTCGGCCAATAATATCCAAGCCTCGTTAGTTTCTTAGCCAGAGTAGGACCGCTCGAATGAGATCTGCATATACCATTGTGCACTTCTCGTAAGGTCGTACATGCTTCATCGGTGTCAAGACATCTAAGGAGGGTATTGTCGAAACTACGGTGGTATAGGGTGTCACTGATAATGGCATACCTTGTGGATTTTCTAATGAAGGACTTCCTTTGGTTATTGGATAGGTCTGATGGAAGGGTGTGAGTCTTTAAATAGTCATAAATGTCCTAATACTAGGGAGAGTTGGGACCAACAAGTTCGCAAACCATTTCTAACTCGGGGATATCATATGCCGGTATCAACAGCTGTTCTACTAGGAACTCAAATTGTGACACATTTTTAGGGATGTCCAAGAGAGAACTGATAGTAGCCATTGCGTCAGCTGCTTTATTCTGTACCCTGGGGATTTGTTCAAAAGACACTGATTAGAAGTATGTTAGGAAACTATCCACCATCCTCTTGTAAGGAAGCAACTTCTCATCCTTTGTTTCATAGTCACCATTCACTTGGTTGATTACTAGCTGGGAATCCCCGAATACAAGCAATGTCTGAATTTTCCATTTGATTGCCAACTTGAGACCTGTAACCAGTGCTTCGTATTTGGCAATGTTGTTTGTGCAAGGGAAAGCAATTCGAAATGACTTAGGAATTGAATCCCCTTGTGGTGTGATGAATAAGATTCCAGCCCCTGAGCCATGACCAGTGTGGGACCCATCAAAATACAGCTTCCATGGTGTTGCTGGTTCCGTATGAAAGATGGACTCGTCAGGAAAATCAGTTACCAACGGATGAGAGGCTTGCATTGGCGCATCTGCCAGTTGATCTGCTATTACTTGCCCTTTTATTGCCTTGCGTTCAACGTACTGTATGTCGTACTCACTTAGGATCATGACCCATTTTGCCAATCGGCCTGTTAACGCTGCTCGACTTAATAGGTATTTCAATGGGTCAATTTTGGCAACTAGTTGTGTCTGATGATTGAGCATATAATGCCTTAGTTTTTGGGCTGCAAAGACAACCGCGAGGCATGCACATTCAATGTATGTGTAATTCAGCTCGTAACCGATCAGTGTGCGGCTGATGTAGTAGATTGCTCTTTCTTTCCCTTCATGATCATTTTGATCCAGTAATGCCCCCAGTGCTGAACTAGTGGTCGAGATGTATAGAATTAATGGCTTTCCATGAATAGGTGACATGAGGACTGGTGTTGATAGCAGGTAATCTTTGATTTGCTGGAAGGCCTGTTGACATTTATCTGTCCATACGAAGGGGACACCTTTGCGTAACAGATACTGGAATGGGTGGCACTTATTTTCCAATTGAGCTATGAAGCGGCGAATAGATTGCACTCTGCCTTGCAGGGTTCTGAGTTCACTGATCCCTCTAGGGGGAGGCATGTCTATGATTGCTTTAACCTTTGCCGGATCGACCTCTATGCCTCTTTGGGAAACTATGTACCCCAATAGCTTACCTGACGTGACCCCAAAAACACATTTCTTAGGGTTTAACCGAACCTTGTACTCTTCTAGCCTCTTGAAAATTTTGTCAAGTACCTTCAAATGATCTTTCCTTGTTGCTGATTTGGCCAATAAGTCGTCTACATAATCTTCCATTATATTGTGCATCATATCATGGAAGATCGTGGTCATAGCCCTTTGGTATGTGGCACCTGCATTTTTGAGGCCGAAGGGCATGATGTTCCAACAGTATGTACCCCATGGGCAAGTAAATGCTGTTTTGCGTTGGTCCTCAGGAGCAATGTGAATTTGATTGTAACCAGAGAAACCATCCATGAGGGATAGCATCTCGTGTCCTGCAGTTAGATCGACTATGATGTCAATGTTGGGCAAAGGAAATTCATCCTTTGGACATGCTTTGTTTAGGTCCCGGAAATCTGTACATACCCGAATTAGTCCATTTGGCTTTGTCACCGGCACCAGGTTGGAAATCCATTCAGCATAATCTATAGACCTTATGAATCCAGCATCCAGTAATTTCTTTAACTCGGCCTTAACCAATAGAGCAACTTGTGGGTGCATTTTGCGCAACTTCTGCTTGACTGGTTTAGCATTGGGTACTAGTGGCAGATGATGTAGAACCAGTTTGGGGTCCAATCCTGGCATGTCAACATAGGACCATGCAAATTTTATTTTCCGTTCTGCAAAGAATTTATGAAATTCCAGTTTTTCTTCATTTGTCAATGATGCTGCAAATAAGACCATCTTGGGGTCTTCTGGAGTCGAAATTTTATCCTCTATGGTGTCCTCAACAAGCATGGCCGATCTCTCCTGTTGCACGGGGAGAAAATCCAGTCCTCCATCTTTGGGCACCTCCGAGAGGTTTTCACCCGCAGATATGTCCTTTATTTTTACTATTTTACCGTCAAGAGGTGCCTTTCGGTTTTCACCTAGGGACGTTTCATTTTTTACTTTATTTTTACTTTTGCGACTAGAGGACTGAACCGTCTCACCGAAGTATGCCATGCCGTCTAGATCAATAGCAAATCCTGATTTGTGATCCCCACTGGGTATGCCTTCGCGTAATCCCATGAATTTAGCAATGGCTTCATCATTTTGGAATGTGTCTAGAACTGGTGGTCCTTGTTGGTCCCAATCGACTAGTTCAGGGTAGACTAATGAAATGCCATCGTCAAGGCTAGTGAATTCGGGTGAGGATGCTGATAGCATACAGATGGATTCGTTGATGTTGTAGATGAGGTTATCATCGTCCAACTCGAAATCAGACTCTATCCAGTATTCTCCTTCACTAGTGTCATATTCGTTGTCATAATAAGGGGTGAAGGTTTGAGAGCCCTGGTTATCAATGTCATCTAATACTTCGGATAGATTAGGCTGAGGGGGTTCAGATGGTGGTTGTTGCGTTTCATGGGACGTGGTAGTGGGATTTTGACTGTTTAGTGCCCGCTCAATTTTGAATGTTTGCCAAAATCGTTGTTCAGAGGTCAATTCCCCTGGTTCGACAAATAAATCATCAAGACAACAGTCACTTAGGGATCGTTCGGAGCCAAATTCCCACTCGTGGGAGTCTGTTTCGGTTAGGTATTCCCGAGTAGTCTCAATACTTTCAGAAGCATGTACTTGCTCACTGGAAAGTCCAGAGGTACGTCGATCGTCATTGTCGAGTGAGCCAAACCCTAATCCAAGATACTTCGGAGTTTGGAAAGTTTCTATGGGTTCTCTTCGACCAGTTTTATTTTTTCCAAGGCCACCAGTACCATCGTAGCCTTTAGCCTTCATGATATTGTAACCCTTGCCATATTTTTGGACTGGTAGTGGAGGTAGTGAGACTGTATCCTTGTAGATCCATCCTGTGATGTCGGTAAGGTCTTCATCACTCATGTCTCCCCACTTGATGAAAACTGTATTCGGTGGAATTTTGAATGTTTCTTGCGGTTCCATTCTAAAACACGGTCGACCATATATCTTTGGAGGGGTAGGTATCATAGTTATGCTATATGCTTTATTTAGTTTGAACTCTCCGCAGTCGAGGTCCTGGATTTTATCTGTTGATTCGGTCTTAGGGTTGGTGGAGGGTTGTGATATGTCAGAAGATGTGGATGGAGTGGATGTGGAAGATGACCCAAGCATGGAAGGGTCGATGTATTTGGACGAGGAGCCAGGTGCTTCCCGGTTAATAGGTACTTGGTTTTCGAAGATACCCCTTAAATTGGTACAATATTGGAAAGGGTCGGGGTCTCCGTATATGGTTACTTCTGTACCATCAAAAGGAAACTTGAGGCACTGGTGGTATGTGGACGGAACGGCTTTTAAAGCGTGGATCCATGGACGGCCAAGTAAAATGTTATATGGTAGTTCCAAATCCAGGACCTGGCAAGTTGTGTCGACAATGAGTGGTCCCACTCTGATAGGGAGAGAGATAACACCTCACGAAGAGCGTTCCTCGTCATCATATGCTTTGATCACTATGCTTTTTGTTGAGTCTACGCATGCATCAGAGAATCCAAGAGCCTTAACCAGTTTAAGGGAGCATATATTCAACCCTACTCCGCCATCTATTAAAACCCGTCTAACCTTGTGCTTGTGGACAAAAACTTCTATGTGTAACACATCATTGTGGTTGGTTTTAGATGATGAGTAATCCTGATCTGAGAAGGTAACATGGTGCGGCGTGGTGAGATATCCCACCATAGTTTCAAACTGATTGACATCAATGTCCTTCGGGACCGACGACTCTAAGAGAGTTTTATCCAGGATTTCTTTGTGTGTGAGAGAAATACGAAGTAGCTCAAGGATAGATATTTGCGCAGGAGTCTTTCCTAGTTGGTCAATGAGATTGAACTAACTTTTGGGTTTCCACTGTTGTGGGGTTGAGACAGGTTTTGGTTGTTTAGCAGATGAAGTTGGTTGTGATTGTTCAGCAGATGGGCTTGCTATAATGATCTTGGCTTATCTAGGGGGAGGTGGACCAGCTATAGTGACCTTGCCACTTCGCGTAGTAGCATTGCACTGTGGCGCTCTCCTGATCGTAATGGTGTTGATGTACTCCTCGTCTATTCTAACATTATTTATTATTGGTCCACCAGAGTAATCGTACTTAGCTCGGGTGAAGTTAGCCTGGTTTTGTGGACCTGAAGTGGAAGCATTATGGGGACCATGATCCTGTAGTGGATTCTTGTGGATAGTATGATCTGAGTTGGAATTGAATTGCGATCCACCTACTTCGATGGTGCAATTTTCAATAAGGTCTTGGATTACGTTTTTCAGTTGTCAACAGTTGGAGGTTGTATGCCCTTTGACTCGATGGTATTCGCAAATTGCATTGTCATCCCACCATGCTGGTTTGAATTGTCCTGGGTCATAAGGTTTTATTTCCGAAAGTGTGATGACCCCATGTTGGATGCATTTCTTGAGGACATCTGCAATGGGTTCACCTAAATTGGTGTATGTGCGACCCCTAGGGAATTGTCTTAGTTGACGATATTGTCCTTGGTGGTTTTGATCATTTTGACTATTTGAAGGAGCATTGGGGGGAGGTGTCAATGTCGTTGTTGGTCTATTTTGTTGTTGCACCCCTTTCAGAGCCAATACGGGACTTGCAGTCTTGGCGTCGACAACACCATCATTTGTAACATGTTTATTCTTGACCCAGTATTTGTTTTTGTCAGCGGGTGGGTTGGTGTTTGTGTTTTTAGAACCATACCTCAGTTCTCCCTTTGCGATAAGGGCTTTCTCAATTTGGACCCCCTTTTCCACTAATTCTGTGAAGGTTGTGCAACAATGTATTTGCAATGCGAATTTGAGGGGCCCTAGAAGTGTTTGGACAAACATGTCAACCTTTTCTCTTTCAGGAATGTCAATGTGACATCGACTAGCGAGGCTTCTCCATTTTTGAAAGAATGGGATAAATGTCTCACCCGACTCTTCTTGTGTGAGATTGCATAAGCTAGTGATAGAGGTGTCCATGTCAATATTGTATGCGTAATTTTTTATGAACCTTCTTTTGAGCTCATCCCATGTCTGGATATCTTTTTGCGTTGAAAACCATTCAAGGGCTTGACCCGCCAAACTTTTGGAAAAAAGTCTCATCAAGTACGTGGGTTCGTAGGCAATATCCATACAATTAGTTGTGAATTCGCGAAGATGTTCAATGGGATTTGTCTTGCCTTTATATTTAGTGAAGTTGGGTGACACATATCCTGGTGGAAATGCGGGCATACGTAAGTTTGTGTCGAATGGGTATACATCCAAGATCATATGATATTTCGGATTTCCCGCCTGTGATGAACATGTTTTGTATTGCCTTCGCCATATCCCGCACTGTTGTTTTGAGTTCATCTATGGTAGGGTCATTTATATTTCCATACATTGGATTGCCTGGTACACCTGTGTTCCAGCGTGAGTATAGGTGTATTGTGGCGGTACGGGTTGTTGTGGTACATATGACGTGTGTTGTTGGTATTGAAAGTTGTGATTAGGTGCATGTTGATGAGTGTGAACGTTGGATGAGTATGTTGGAATGTGTCCCCCAGCTATGCGTGTCATTATTTGGGGGATGTTGTGACCATGAATGTTAGGATGTATCGACGATGTCATGGGTTGAGTTATTTGGCCACTTTGTGTGAATTGCTGATTTTGCACAAGGGGAACATTGGTATTTGTACCTTGGGAGGTAATGACGTTTGACTGTGTTGTCGTGTTAACGTTTTGTTGTTGTCCTTGTATAAAGATACGCCCTGTGGCTCCTCCCAAAGGATGTTGTGAATTACTACTGAACGATTTTGTTGAAGTTGTGTTCATGGTAGTAGATGTAGTTGTCAAGGGGGGGTTGTGATGACTTGATGATGCCCCCGTGGTGTTTGCTGTTGCGATAACAGGAGGATTGGAATAATTTGCCGATGATGTCGAGGAGCCAAGAGTGGTTGTATTTAATTGGGGTAGTGTTGTGGATGTTGTGGATGATTGTGATCCCCCAATAGATGTAGCGTTTATTGTATTGGAGATGTTTGGGATGTTGGATGTGGTATGCAGTGTTGTGGTGTCAAAAGGGATGTTGCTTGTAGTATTTAGGATTTGACCACTATGTGAGATGTTATGAACATTGTTGGCATTAGGGTCATGTAATGTGTTAATGTCAAATCTTGGTGGTAACTTAGCTCCTTCACTCAAGAGCATAGCTACGAATCTGTCTCTGTCGTGATGTGCTATTGTTTCAGCCAACTGATAGGCCTCTGGGTCTTGTGTCAATGCTTCTATGTGTTCTTGAAGTAGTTGACCATTTTCATCTCTTTGCATGTAGCGTTCGAATGAGTTGTTAGGTAAGGATTGTGTTGTCACTAGAGGTTGATTGTCTAGATTGGTAAAGGGATCATTCACAGTCCAGTTTGAGTCATGTGGAGGACTGTTGGGATCTTGCCTAAAGTTTTCCATTTGTTTTTTGTGCTTCTAAAGTTTGGTTTCGACCATAAATGAGATTGCTCAAAGGGAATGTCCACTAGATGTAAGTATGACACTAGGTGAAATCTAAGGTTCAAATTGACGACTAAAATGACCACTATTTTTGGATTTTTGTGAATAAGGTATGCAATGTGGATGCAATGTAGAATGAGGCTATCTAAGCACTTCTAAGCTTGAACTTTGTTTTCGATTTGGACTGCTAAAAGACTTTGTTGTTAATGACAAGTTGACAAGATGACTAGTGAGTCTTCCTAACTAGACTTTTGAGTTGGAAGAAATCTCACAAAAGAGGACAACGACTAAAAGGATGTTTGATAACTTGGTCCAAAAGGGTTTAATTTTGAAAACAATGATTTTGCCAAGGGGTGCTTAAGATTTGCCTATTCCTAAATATGCAAGATATGAGCCTAGGGACAACGTAATGTTGAATGTATGATACTAAATGGGTTGAGGTATGAAACCTAAGATGATCAATGCAAGCTAAGAGACAAAACTTTGAGCAATTTCAAATTGGGTTGCTGGCAGAATCTTTCTGATGACAGAGTTTGACAGATGGTTGACAGTTTGGAGGTCTCTGGTTTCGAGTGTGCAGTTTTAAAATTTTGACAGGCAAATACATCGCAGTTTGGCAATTGCGTCACGGTTTAGCAACTGCGGTTCAATTTTTCACTTGTGACTTTTTGACTGTCAGATGCGACTCGGTTTATCATATGTAACTTTCGGGTTAACAGATGCGTCGCGACACCTACAGATGCGTTGTTCTAAGTTTCAGATGCAGTTTATCAGAGCAGTTGCGTTACAGAATGTCAGTTGCGGTTCGACAGATATGACAGTTTTGTTTCAAAGTGATTTTCGTGGTATGTTGATGGAAGTTTTTGATCTGTTTGATGAATGTTTTGTTTGGACTGTGACAAAACCAAAATGCACTTGAAAAACACAACATTTTAATGGATAACCAAACACACATGAGATAAGCACAATCCTAAAAAGGCCACTAGGCCTTGGGTTTGTATACTTGATATAGCCCACCAGTTATACCCCGGATTGGTGATGAACACCTTTCCTTCTCGAGATCGGATAGCTTAGAATTTTGGTGGCATTGGCTCCCCTCCATGGCTCATTAACGTCATTCGAGCACACCAAATTCGGATTCATTGGGTAGTGACATCCCAAGAATTGCTATCTCTACTCAAGGGGATTGGTAGTGAGTAATCTTCGGGCATGATACTGTACCCTACACTATATCAAGCAACGGCCAATATAACGGTTGGACACTAAGACAAGAGGTGTTTAATTCAGGCATTCCGTTCGTGGGGCATGATCCATGCGGCAAGAGTCCCCTTTCAGATCCATCTTGTCGGAACCACGCTCATGATTCTTGGGCTTTCCCCAAGAACCCACTTTTCTATACCAGCTGGAAGTCCCTCGGTGTCAGGGTGCTACCAGTCTGAGTCATCCTGGGGTGAGTACTTTTTCCCACCAGAACAGGCCCAAGTTCTAGAGTCAGTAACTGTTTCTCTTACACCCAAGATTGCACGAATGCGCAAGGGGAGAGGATACTCCGATATACCGAATCGTGAAGGGTAAAATAACAGAAAAGAATGGGTCTAGTTTTCTGATCACAAGGTTTTCACCAAGTGAGAGCATACTCACCTACCACTCCACAAGCACACTCAAGCATGAAAGACATGATTCTTTTTATAAGCACCAAATTCAAAGTTTGCTAATCTAGAAATAAATAAGCACACTGTTTGTTTTCTCCTTCTTTGACATGTGAATTTGCAAACAATGAGTTAGTAGTCTTGTATGTAATGGTCTTGGACACACGAAAAATGATCGCCACACGCTACAAGAAATTATTAGTAACACAAAAGACCTAATATGGTTAACATGCAAGAATAAAAAACACAAAAAAAGACAGAAAACCAGAAAACCAGAAAACAGAAAACCCAAATTTCGGCAATTGAGATCTCAAAACTGACAAAAAAAATTTACCAGGCAAATGCAGCGCGGTATTACCAGATAGATGCGGCGTGGTTTGGAAAATGCGTCGTTCGGGGTCTCGAATGCGTCTCGAAAATTCAGATGCGTCTCTGTAATTGGCAGTTGCGGCTTGTCAGAACAGTTGCGTCGTTTCTGTCAGCAGATGCGTTGCGACGTTTGCGGCGATCCGTACCAGTATCCTGCAAAACAACAAAAAACAACAAAAAACCCTACAAAAATAGAAAGCCGCTACCAGAAAGGATTAGTGATAGAAAATCTAATATTATTCAACATGCAGGAATAAAGACAGAATGTAGAAAAACATAAGATTAGACAACCCAAAATCCGAAAGTAAAACCTTCAAACTGGAAAAAAAAAGTATTATACCAAACAAATACGGCACAGATTGCAAATGCGGCTTTCGGGGTTTTAGATGTGGCTCAGGGGACACAGATGTGTCGTTCTATGTGTCAGTTGCGGCACGACAGAGCGATTGCGGCTCTACAGTTCTCAGGTGCGTCGCGACGCATATGATGCGTCACACTATTTTTTTTTAAAAAAGGTTGCGGCGATCCGTACCTGTACCTGCAAAACAATAGAAGACAACAAAAAATGTACGAAAAGCCAAAAAACGACGTCGGGTTCACCAATGTGATCAAGGGAAAATTCTAAAATAATGTTAGAGGGGTTAGCACAATAACAATAAAATTCCTATGAAAATAACAAAGCACAAAGGAAGTGATGTGAAGACAAAAGGGATAATGCTACCCTAAGTCTCCACCTTCCATGGCTGACCTTTGTTACACCTCCTAGCTTGCAGTAAATAAAAATGCCCTCAGATTTATGTGAGCAACTATGCCTAAAGACTAAGCCCTATGCAAGTGTTGAAGGATTTGCATAAAATAAAATGACCCTACAATGGATTAAAATGACTATGACTGTAAATGACTATGACTGTAAACTAATGGTAGCATAAAGTGAAATCTAAGTATGAAAGAGACCAAGAGAGCCAAGAGAGCCAGGGAGAGCAAATGAGAACAAAATTGCCCTTTTATAAAAACTGCAATTTTGAATGTGCGGTCAGGATGAAAAGATGACAAGAACCCTAGGATCAATGATCAAGATTAAATGCTGCTGTGCACATTAGGGTTAGGTCAAAATTAGGGCAACAGGTAAGAATGAAGGGTTGAGATTGAATTATAAAATAATTCAATCTAGGGCTGAAATTAAATGAGAAGTCAAAAGTCAAGAATTAATTTGGAAGATAAGACTGGCACGGACAAAGAGGCTGCTGGAGAAATTAAATAATAAAATTTATTTACTCTAGGTGACCAGTAAATAATTAAATAATAAAGATATTATTTAGTTATGGAGGAATGTGACAAAAGAATTATTTTGAATTTAAATAATGATTTAATTCAAAATTCAGAGAATTGGCTAAATTAAATAAATCAAATTTATTTAATTTTAAAGAGAGAAAAAGCTAATGAATAATTAAATAATTAGGATAATTATTTAATTATAGTGGGAAGTGGACAAAATTAAATAAATAAGAGTTTATTTAATTTTTAGAAGAAGGGGATTTAATTAGTGACGTAATTAAATAAATAAAATTTATTTAATTAATCAAGAAGACATAAATGACAAAGGGAAATTATATAAATTATGAAATTTATTTAATTAAAGGAAGACTTAGATAATTAATGACGTATTAGATAAATAAAATACTATTTATTTATTTAATAATCAAGGAGGAACAAATGACATGAATTAATTAAATAATTATGAATTATTTAATCAATAGTCGAATGTGGACCAAGGACATAATTAAATAACTTAATTATGCTAGGACGAAAGTGGTAAAAATGAAGCTATAGGCCTAGGTCATTTTTAGGTGTCTACAGGTACATACTAACAACATAGGAACTATTATTAAATACTTGTGTGTCTCAAGACAATCATTCCAATGCTATGCAATACTGACATTTTATTATCTACATACACACTGTTAAGACACTAATAGTGTAACCATATCCTCGAGATAGAGTCCTTTATTATAATTAGCAGTATATAACTATTTTTTTCATCAATCCAAAACATCACATTAAGAACCATCAACCAAATCCTTCATTAGAATACCAAACTTTTGTAAAGATACAACCCTTTGCCACTTAATGTAGAATTTTGATGTTAGCAATATCACTGTCCTTTCAAATCTCTGCTAGCATACAACTATCACTGACTCACTACTATCAAACCAAACATGTCATTGTATTAAGAAAAGTATGAGCATCACATCATTTTCAAATGCACTGTCACAGATGAATAGGAAACTGTACATGACTTCATCACATCTATCTATCCAACACTTAGTGATTATCCATATGACTAATGACTATCCCTTTACTTGGTAAGGCTACCAAAAAACTATCATAGACCTTTTATCATCATGATACTAGTATGAAAGATCACTTTTTCATGAATAAGGATAAAAAAGATGACATTCAACCTTACTCCTAACATATGAAAACCATAGATAAATATCATTTTAACTCAACCACCATAAGTGTATGCAGAATGTGAAAAGGGGGATACAACCTAATCATGCAACTTGTCAATCAACCTTGGAATTTGTGTTCCTTAAGCATAATGAACATTACAAACACTAAATTCCACCTTTGAATATTTATGTACTAAATCAGTCAAGTATGAACTCATTTTGACAAGCACTCATCAACAAACCTATTGAACCTCATAGGGAGTAAGAAATGTTATCACCAAATTGATTATGTTTTCTTCTCCAAACCATGTGTGTTTTTTTCTTGTTGTCTTGATCCCTAAGTAGTCTTTCAACACTACTTCTACAAAAATGTGTTATATGCCCAAGATGATTACATTTAAAACACCTTATATTTTTATCCACACTTTTCTTAACAGACTTTGCAACACCTTCTACAAAGTGCAACTTTATGCCCAGAATTATGACAATTGAAACATATTTGATTCCTTGAAACAAAAGAATTATTTCTTGGAAACCCAAACCACCTTTTATCAACAAACTTACAAGATGTAGCCTTATGACCATAAGTGTTACAAATATAACAATAACCTTGAAAATCAGTATAATTGTACCTCATCAAATGATGTTGTCTAGTGAATAAAGATTCTATGGATTGGTCATTTCTTATTTTGTCTTTGTTGGTGCCATTGTGTTGACTTCTATCAACAACCTTGTCATTTGTCTCAGAAGTAGTAGCATGATATAGTTCAAGTCTATCTTCTTTCTTGGAGTTTTCCTTACTTTGAAACTCTTTCCATCTTTTGTTACAAACACTATATCATGCTTTAATTCATCTTGAACTCCAAAAATTTGTCCTATTTCATACCCTAAACCATGAATGTCTTTGTGATGTTTTTGTTTATCCAATATCTCATTTAGCTTGTTGGTACTTTGATCAAAATTCTGATTTTTTTGTAACTGTATCTTTACACTTTCAAGATCTTTCCTTAGAACAACTATTTCACTTTCTAACTTTTGGCACTCAACTACCTTGGCTTCTAAATTGGACCTAGTCACTTGAGCTATTCTTTTACTTTCTTCAATTTCAACTCTCAAACAGATAACTGACTCATTTGATTTTTCAAGTTTTCCTTTCAAAGAGATAATTTCAGTTTCTAACTTTTTGCAATCTTCTTCCTTTTTCTCTAACTAAGATCTTACTTCCTTGTTCACCTTTCTAAGAATCTCAATCTCATCAAGTGTAGAAATAAGTTCTGCCTCAAAATCAATTTCTCCTTCAATATATAAATCATTCATGTCCATCAAAAATTCATCAAGTTCTATATTAGACATATTTTCTTGTACAAGATTTTCCTTATTAACACTTATAAAGTCAACTAAAAAAGAATTTTCTTGAAACAATACTTCACTAGACTTGATACTAGTGTTTTTCTTTTGACTCTTGTTTATTTTGTACTTACCCATAGTACTTCACTTACCAGAAATCCCTTAATTCAATTAGATTTTATTAATCAAAGATTTGGATCAGACACAAAAGTACCTTCTTGAACTTGTGATATGATTGATAGACTTCCAAATACCAGAATCTATCCTAGGTGGATTAGACCTATGAAAGGACCCTACACTCTGATACCAATTGTTGGAAGACTCAAATCACTAAGAGGGGGGGTGAATAAGTGATTTATAAAAGTTACAATCTTTCTCAAAAACCAAGAATTTATGTTTGCTTTTGAAACAAGAAGACAAATGACAGTTTGTGAAGCAAACTTGACTATTAAACACGAATTAGGCATATGAATAAAACATTGACATAAATTGAGACATAGACTATACCTAAATGAATACTTTTATACTTTCTCTTGCATCAGCGTTCATAACAATAACAACACATTAGTGCATGACATTTTGATATAAACATTAGCAGAAGCAAAGAAAACCCAAAAGAACAAATAGACATATCATTAATAAAGACTAAAGTCAAGATGATTTACACATTCACATGTAACAAAACCTTCTATGCATGATATGATGACTTAAACATTGACAAAGATGCGAGAATGAAACTTAACAACATTTATTGCAACTGATGACATATTGAGATCAAATAAATAAGAACAATCACACACAAAATCATCACATAACACATCATTTTGTCCTAAGTGGAAAAACCTCTTGGAGAATAAAAACCACTCAAAAAATCTATCTCTTTATTCACTTAGAGCACCAACTCTTTACAATTCAAGAGCACCAACTCTTTACAATTCAGGAGCACCAACTCCACAAAATTCAGGAGCACCAACTCCACAAAACTCAGAAGCACCCACTTCGTAAGATACATGAACACCAACTCCCTTACAATGCATAACAATTATAGCATTCTATCATAACACTAGAAGTGCAATTTTCAATCCTAGAATCTCAATAGAAGACTATATATATTTTCAATAAGCACATTGAAGAATGTTGTATGAAAATGACATCTTCTAGAATGATAAACTGTATCTCAAACAACTTCTACACAAAGTCCTTTTTAAGGAATAATCATCAAAACTCTGTTCATTCTTCTCTCAAGTACTTCTTCCGTGTACTAATACATCTAATATCCTAAAGATTCATTCTGGAATCTCTAAAATACAAGATATATCAGTTAAACATTCTGCTTCATATTTGGAATATTTTAAAAAATAGAACTTTGCGCACTAACCCCTTTTTAAAATACCAACACGAAAAAAAACAATAATCAACCACTATTTTATACACATATTCTCATGAATCTTCATTGAAATTTCTAGTTTGCAATAATTGTTTTCCTTCAAGATACCTGAATGCATTAATCCTTTATCTATTTTCTATATAATAATCAAGGGTTTCGAAGGTCATTAACCTTTGAATCTTCATAATTATTGTCTTAACAAAATATCTTAAAGCCCGTAAAAAGAGTTTACACTAATACCTGTTTATGGAGGAATATAAACAAACAAATATCGGAAGAACCGATTCATAACTATCCAATTGAAGACCTCCATCTAAAAGCTCTGCCACTTCTCTTTTCAACTTCCACAGTCAACAATCATCCAACTTCCATAGTAGACACTCATTCTCTTAATCAATTCAATATTACATATTCTGTAGAAATGTCCATGGCGGCTAGGGTTCTTCTCAAAAATGTCTTTTACCCTAGTTTTTTCTTCCCTCAAGTCCTTCGAAGAATTACAAAAGAACATAATCATTTAGATTCCACAACATTTCAATCAATATTGTTGACAAATAATAATCCTGCTAAAAGTGTCAACACAATAATATCAACAATGATAAAAGTCCAATATCACATGTTTAATGTGACCAAAACTTAAGCACCAAAACAATACCTTTACCCAAGCTTTTCAAAAAATCTTTTAATCTTTAGTGCCCGACTGCTTTGGCATGTCTCATGACTTACTATGCCCGACAAGGGCTTTTTCCTGCTTTGTTTAATAAAGATCTCATATCTCTTAAGTGCTCGATACCTTAATGGTGTAAATGATAAGTATTTCAATATCCTTAACATAGGACATATCAACCATGAAATCCTTCAAAAACATATACCAATGTAATACAATGAAATACAAGCTACCTGATACTTCATATATACTCCAACCATCACATGGTTAATGTGATTTTTTTAAATCTCGAAACCTTATTAAAGTCACTACTATATGAGCTTTTATAAAGTCATAAGAATTGCAATGAGACCTAATAGTATTCCATATGCCAAGTTAATCAATAAACATTGACACAATTATATTGCCAAAGCCATATGCCATGATGATATGTAACAACAATGCCACAAAGAAAATGTGAGTAATCAATCACATTAAAATGTAACAAGAAGAATAAGATAACCTTAGAGTATATAAGCAACCTGAGCCTTCATATAATCAAAACTGAAAATACTTCAAGTGCAACTTGATAATCTGAAAGTGATCAAGCATAAACCAAAACTATCTGAGCATCAATCTATAAACTAGATAAACATTGTCAGCCAACATCATATAAATCCATATTGTAACTCCAACCAAAGTGAATAAGCCAATATGCCTATCATATATCAACCAATTTGAGAATGCAACATATCATCACATATATTCTAATGTTGAAAAAACACTTTTAACATCAAGGACACACCAAAAACAACTGAGAGTCAACATGATGATGGTTGGGGTCCTCCTCCCAATGCCACTCTAGACCTCGCTGATTTATGGGAAAGAATTTGGATGACAAAGACCCTCCTAGCTCTGTTGGCACTACTTTGGCCACTTAATGGCCCTTTTTTATATTTTTGTAATCATGGCCTTCTGGGCTCGGCCCATGTGATTGGTTCATTTTTCGGCTTTTCTAGGATTTTCCCATGTGACTCTCGGGGTGTGCCCTCTTACCACCCATCTATTTTTGTGAATATGTAACTTTATCTTTATAAATTAATATAGATAGTTGCCTATTCATCAAAAATAAATATGGGAAAGAAAGAAAAAGACCAAACCAAACAACTATACATAACATTTCCTACCTCAAGTGAAATATGCCTTCAAGAATTATCCATGCTCTCGCAACTCAAGAAGTTCTTAGATCAGATTTTGTACGAAATATGAGTCTTCTCCATATGTTTTACTAATCAGATATGGACACATCCATAGAGCATCAAAATTTCCATGCTTTCTATTTTCCTATGCTTTGGCATTCCACATTAACACCATATCTCGAATCTCAAAATTTCTTTGAGAAGACCTTGTTGAAAACCCATAATAGTAAGGGGTTGACTAAGTATTCTCTGAAACCACTTAAACATTTAAACATGTACATTTGAAACACCATATTCAATTTGCAGTAAGGAAAGAAACCACAAAAGAAATCATCAAAGCATATATAACACATGAACACCATTTTTTAATGTGAAAAACCTGAAAAGGGAAAAACCTTGGTGAGCATTAGCTCACAATATATTATAACTAATCATAACATATTACAAAATGGATCACTTCCTTTTGGACTCACTGTCTAGAGGACTCACTATCTAGGGAATAAGAGAAATAGAAGAAATGACTCAATTCTAGGAACGAGGGTTGGATCACTGCCAAGATTTGAACTGCTAAGAATGCATATACAATATGTAGGAAACAAAGTTCCACTAGAGCTCAAAATACTGAATCAACACACTTCATACTACACAACTTCCACACTCTGTTTTGCTTTACATTCACATCACATTCACATTTTAATCACATACTTCACAATCCATTACACTACTACTACTTCACAACACTAAAAATGATCTTACATTTATACACATTACATCCACAAACACTTGCAACATCAATTAGGTTGGCCTAATTAGAGGTATCATGCATAACATAACTTGTTGGCTTAAGATTCAAGGAAAAAACTTGTAATGTGTGTCTAAATAGGTCAGAGAGTTCCCATCATGGGTATGTGTAGGATCATCATGGAAAAAATAGGCCCTTAAATGGCGAAAAATTTAGAAAAATCAGAGTTAGGCAACTTGACATAAAGATTTGACTAAGTTATCTATATTATTTCAAAAATATGTAAGAATAGAATCTATAGCAAATTGAATGTAGTTTCTAAACTACTAGGTTTTTTTTTTTTTTAAATCTATTTGAAAATTTGAAATTTCAATGCAATAGCACTTAAATTTTTGGGAAAAATAAGAAGTAGGGTGTCTATTTGACCACCCTAACCACAATAAAATGATAATATTTTTATAAGATTTTAGATATAAGTAGAGGACTCATGTCCGATGTGATGCATATTTTTTTGTAATTTTTTTCCAAGTAAATAATTAATTATGATTTTTTTTTACAACATTTAAAAAATATTAAAACTTGTATTTCTAACCACCTTAACTTGGTCAAAAATTCATGAAATTTCTTTTCTTTTAATCCTATAGTATGTGATGCATAGAATGTGATGCATGTTTCAAATTCAAAAAATGTGATATCGTTTGAAAGCTATAGATGTTTTTCAATCAGCTTTTCAATCAAGAATTTAGACATAATCCAAATGGAAAATGAATAATAATTATTTATTAAATTAAAAATAAAGCATAATTTATATTGGTGGAAGTTGAGAATCTCCTTTAAAAACCCTTTTCGTTTCATCAATTCTGGGTAAAAAAAAGTTGGCAGCCACATACCCTACACATACCCATCATATCACCACTTTTTGGCCCATCATGATCCTGCACATACCCTCATAACTCTATAAGACTGATCAACACTTCCTTTAACTCCACAAGAGCCCAAACTTATTAGGTCAGCTCCGTTGATGGAGTTTAATAGTAAAATACATCAAATGTTCATCCAAAAACTAAAACTTGGACCTCCAAGACACTTGCCACTTAGATCATGGGTACTACTAACACTTGTAAACTCTCCCTCAAATATGTTTAACTAGATATTCTTTTACAATAGAATGCAGAAAAATCCCAACATGTACTTTGTACTAGTAATATTGTGACTGGAAGACCCGATACACTCTCATCATTATCTTTCATACTAGAGGACATAAAGACTTGAAATTTTGTATTTAGATTCCTCTAACATACACCAAAATTATCTTAGAACCGCAAACCAAAATTCTTCAAGGCAAAGCAATGTAGATCTAAAAATTGATACTTTGTGTACTAAAAACTAAACTTAGGGACTTAGTCAAATATTAAACATAGCTATTTTGTATCAAAGAAAAACTCTTGCATATTTATACTATATTTCCATCACCTCAATCACTCATGCTTCACCAGCTAGCTATACATCAATCTTCACATCAAACCACAACGTTGACATTAATGACAACACTATATATGCTCATGCTCATGTTGTAAGTTACAAACATATTAATGACAATCTCCTCAAACTTTCAATAATCTCTCCTTTTATCATTGATGGAAACATGTACAAAACTCTTCTCCTAATATTTTCTCCCTTTGACATCAAGGGAAAAAGGTACACATATTTCTTTTTCTTTGCTCCTCTTTGACATCATTCACATCTACTTGCTTTTATTTTTCCTTCTCCCCCTTTCATATATACAAGATTTTACTTGACTTAATCACATACTCCTCTTAAATGATATATACATATATGTATGAGAGTAAAAAAATTAATGTCAAAATTTTAACCAACTCCCCCTAATAGTGTTATCCATCCAAACTAATTAAAATTTGCACTAGTGTATTATCAACTATCTTTCGCACAAGAAATCTAAAAATACATAAAAGGAAAGAAATATACAAAATCAAATGAAACAAGTGTTTGATGCACCTGTAATTTTACAAGGTGTTCCTTTGAATCCTTTTTGCCTTATTCCCATTCTTTCTTGGCCAAACTACACTATAATCTTTTATTTTTGTTTGTCTAGTTGGAAGAATTATTTGTGTATATTTTCAATAGCTAATCTTGTACTTCCATCCACATCATTAGTCAGGTCATATGCACCAAATGACTTGTCAATCTAGGACTCAATAGAGTCCATCTCATCCTTAATATTTTTAGTGGAACTAGGCCACTTCAAGAAAAATTGAAACAACACTTTCGCTTCCTCAAAATAGTTTTGTAAATCCTCAAGGTTATTTTGTGCAACTTACTATATTTAGTAGTACACTTGTCTGAAATGTCTACCAACCTTTTATGATTCACTTTCATGTTTACTTCCTTCTTGAGCTTCTCCTTTAAACTACTGGATTATTCTTTGACAGAGTCTAGGAGTAGCCTCGATTGTTGCACACTGGATAGATAATTGTCAACACTAGCACCAAGAAAACTTTCTTGCAACAACTTCACAACCTCATCTATCAATTCATTATGTTTTTGGTGGGTTTGTAAGATCTCCTTTCTGGTGGAGGAGGCATGGAATGCATCACCAAGATGAAATTTTTTCAAGGGGGATATCTTGTCCATATAAAATTTCCCTTGCTACATTAGGATCTGAAGCAATTGTGCATATACAACAAGTTGAAATTGTAGTTTGATGCAGGAGCATCTAGTGGTGTAGGGGAAATATTGCATCACCAAAAATAATGTTTTTCCTTATTTTCATTAGTTTTTTTTCAGTCCCATGATGACACTTAAGGGGTGTAAGATACTCAAAATTCAAAAAAGGTGAAGTCACTATTTTTAGTAAGTTGGCCTAAATGGGCCCATATGGACCTAAAAATTTACCCCAAGGAGTAGAACTGAAAAATGTATCTAATATATTAAATTCTTATCACATGTCTCACCTTCACAAAACATAATAAATATCCTTCATATATATAATACGCTTTACCAAAAACATCAATTAGGTCGGCCTAATTAGATGTAATAAGTAAATTTTGTAACTTGTCGGCTCAAGATCTATACACACACGCTTTGTGCCAAGATCTAAACATCAAAAAAAATTGAAATAGGGTGGCATGGACCTAAAATAACGCCCACATAACATATCAAAACATAATTAAACTCCGCAAAACATAAAGCTCATTAGGTTGGTACTGGTAATGACCTAATATCAAAATTCACTAACTATACACCCACACTTAGACACATGGACCTTCAAACTTGATGC
>VDFB02162247.1:0-24027 GCA_007258455.2 Sequoia sempervirens | reverse complement strand
TAATGGATCCCATTTTTGCAATAGGAGAAAATATCTCACCATAATCAACACCCTCAACTTGAGAGTAACCTTTCACAACCAACCTTTCTTTGAAATTCTCAATACTTGCATCTAAATTGATCTTTTTCTTGAACACCCATTTGCAACGAACATGGTTTCATCCTTCAAGAAATGATACAAGATCCCATGTATCATTATTTTTCAAAACTTCCATTTCTTCATCCATAGTAATCTTCTAGGATTTTGCATCATTCATACCTAATGCCTCTTCTATAGTTCTAGGTTCATCCATGTTAGTATTCAAAACAAAAATACATCTCCAATCATTAGGTGAATACCTTTCAGGTAGTTTTTGATGCCTTGTAGACCTAAAAACAGGTTGAGTTGGAGGTTCTTCCTCCTCTTTTGAAGATTCAAAGCTAGATGAGATCTCAACTTCTTATCTATCTTTGGGCCTCAATTTAACTTTCTCAGGCATAGAACAAAGTTGAATCACATCTTCCTCTTTACTTTTTTCTAGCTATAATATAACAGAAGAAGGCTTAGTTTCTCTAAAAATAACACTTTTACTATACATATTACCTTATGTGCAAAAGAATCTGAAAGATTGAATCCTTTCACACCTTAACTACATCTTATGTAGATACATTTCAAATCTTTTTTCTCTAACTTTTTTTGATTATCCTTTGGCACATGTGCATATGCCTCACAAACAAAAACTCTAAGATTTCTTAATGAAGGCTTGTGACTTGACCATGCCTCTATAGGAATAGTATCAACAAGAGCTGATGTAGGAGACTTGATAATCGAGTAATAGGCAGTGGTAATAGCTTCAACCAAAAACCTTTTTTCTAGACCAATACCACTCAACATATTCCTAGCCTTCTCCATCAGTGTACTGTTCATTATTTCTACAACTCCATTATGTTTTGGAGAATAAAAAGTTTTATTTTGTCTATGAATACAAGAATATGTATAGAGTTTATATTCCAAGGAAATCGGTGGTTCCTCTAAAGATGAGGAGAATGGATGAAATGGTGAAACTCTCTTTATTGTTTTCAATACTACTAACAAAAAGTGTAAATTGAGAAATGCAAGGATTTTGAATCCTTAAGTGATGAAGATATGTTTTCCTTTGGTCCATATTAAAAATATATAGAACCTAAAGGTTGGGACTTCAATTTAGATGATTAGGGAGTAGACTTTGAAGGAAATTTTTTGTCAAATCTGAAAGACCTAAATGAAGCAAGGAGACTAAATCAGAAATATGAATGCTTGCTTGCAAAATAAAAGAAGAAAATGAAAAATTGAAAATACAAGTTGAAAAAGGAAAAGAACATGAAGTCAAACTAAAAGAAGTAGAAGGTATGATCTCCAATTTGAAAATAAGGGTTGAAGAATGTAAGAGGAAAGTAGATTGCTTGAATTTCAACCTCAATGCCAAGACTGTTGGATGTTTAAAAAATGAGGAGGAAATTGTCACTTTGAGAAATGCCCGAGAAAGAAAAAATTGACAAAGGGGGGAAGTTTGGGCCTGAGGTTAGCTCCAAAACATTTGAAAGGCCTAAAACAAAGGAGGATAAAGATTATTTTGAAGAATCTAAAAAGAATGGCTTCAGAGATACAAAACAACACACTCCTTCCAGGTTCAATCAACCCTTTCAAGGTTACTATTTTTCTTGCAATATTTTTGGGCATAAGACTATTGATTGTATATTTAGACAAACAAGGAATAATAACATGGGTAGAATGTCATTCCAGCCTCAAAGAAAAAATGCTATCTATTTTCATGGATATTTCTATGCTTGCAACAACTATGGTCACAAGGATGATGACTGTAAATCCAAGGTGAAGAGAAACAAACTTGTTCTAGAGCATAATATTGTGTGCTACAAATGAAATAATATGGGACATAAGGAAAATTACTATAGAAGTATCTTTGCTAAGCCACCAGTTTAGAAAAAGGTTGAATCCTATAATCAACAAAAGAAGGGAAATAAAAAAGTTTGGAAAGAAGACCATGAGAAGAAGGACGATACTAAACTTATGCACTCTATAAAAGATTCTAAGAAAAAATAAGATAGAGAATTATCTTAGGGGTAGATTTCAATTGCATAATATTTTTTCCCCGTGAAAAGAAAAAGGTGCTAAAGATTTCAGCATGTAAGATTATTTGAATCAAATCAATCAATGTGCATATTTTCTATGCATAAATGGACCTTCATTGAAGATCCAAGGGTAGTGAAGGTAGATGGTTTATGAAGGTTGGTACACTTATTCTGATTGAATCCATTCCAGTTTGATGTACCACACATAAAGATAAAGTCTGTGAAGTCAAGGTATTTTGGTTTGCTCCTCTCCATAGAAAAGGGTTTTGTCTTGTAGTCCATAAATTAAGTTAATCAAGGTGTGAAGGTATTATATCCAAGCTCTCAAGTATTTATACCTTCTCAAGTGAAAGATATTGGTGATAGATTTCTCAACTCGCATAGTGAAGAAATATTTAAGGATTGTTGGAATGCTCTATATTCCTTTGAAAGCAAAATTTTTCCATACGGATATGTGGACATGTATAGTGCATGCTATCTTATTATATGAGTTATTTTGGTAAGTTGCAAGGTTACATTTTTAAATAATAATATGCTACAATTCCTATCTATTTTTCATAACATATATTTGTTGGAACTTATGGAAATGGGTTGGGAGAGAGATGCTATTGTATGGATTAAGACATAGATCACACCCACTTTCAACTATTCCAATTAGGGATAACCCTAGAGATATCAATACAAAAGAGAACAAGACATTGCAATAGGGTTGTCTTAGGGGATGAATGTAAGCTAATGAGGGGTTCACCACCAAGCTAGGGCTTGGAAAAATGTATGAAATGAAATATCTAATGATTGAACTCAATGATGTAAGAAACTTCACTAAATGAACTATAGATGCAAATAAATAAATAAAAAAGCTAGAAAAGTACAAAGGAGCACCTATAAATTTGAGAGAGCTTGAATGAGGACCTGAAATGTTGAATTACCTAAAATTTTGGCCTACTAGGACTCATTCACCAATCTAGGTGAATCAGTCCCAGATCAGGGTTTCTACATAGGAACATGTTTCTAGAAAAAGGGCATTTGAAACTACAAAAATCTCAAAATTGATCTAAACTAGGAATCATTCACCAATCTAGGTAATTGAATCTAGTTAGGGTTTTCTATAATTTCAAAGTTTTAATTTGGTCTTCAATGTCTACTCTTTCTATTCCACTTTGTCTCTGGATTTGAATCCTTGATTTCAAACCTGCAGATGATTTTTTGGTGAAGATTTTGACATTGAAAATGGGGAGACAACTCAAAAAAATTTCTCCAAGCTTGTAACCTAATCTTCAATGATCCTTCAAGTCTTTAAAGCACCTATATCTACAATTACACAAAGAAAAAGAGAAAAGATGTTGATTTTTAGGGAATAGGGGTTTGCCTTGGTCAAAAACCTTCTAGGTAATTAAACCAAATGATGAGACAATGAAATGAATGCATGAAACATGAAACTAAGAACATGAATCATGGACAATAATACCTTGAATGATGTCTTGTAATTTTTCAACTCAACATGAAATGGCCATGAAGGATGTAGATGAAGAATTCTACTCTTGAATGCCTTAGAAATGCTCTTGCAAACTCTCCTAACAACCTTGTAAAGTATTAGAAGGCATAACTCTTGAATTCTTGACTTGATAACATGTAGAATTTATGAAATAATGGTTTGAAAGCTGATTTATATAGGCAATCCACCTAAGATCCAGTATGAGGTCCCAAAGGCTGGCATACATGGAATTTGAACTTAAAACCTAGCTTTTCCTACTTAAAACCTTGAAAATAGGCCAATGGGTCCCACCTAGATGGGACTCATTCACCCAAAGTGGCGAATGGGTCCCATAGGGCCTATTTTGATGTTATTGAGTTTTTGATTGAAATATGCTTTAGGATGCACAATATAGGGTCTTAGGGGCCTATTAATGATGATATAAAGGCCATAAATGCAATAGGGCCTAAAATTCAATGTGAAAGTGTGAATAAATATACTTTACATAATTAAATTAAGGAAAGATTGGGTCAATTTAGCTTAAAAGGGACCTAAATCTAATGTGAATGTGTAGAACACATTACAACACTAGATTGGGTCCACTTTGTTTACAAGCCTTCTAAATTTAATGTAAAAGTATAAATAAATACACTTTACAAAACTAAATCAAGGAAAGGTTAGATCTATGTAGCTTTAATAGGGCCCAACACCTACTGTGGATGTGTAAAACACATCACAAAAATAAATCAAGGTGATATCAAGTCCAATTTATCATTAATTATTCTTGAATTAAGCAAGGAAAAGGTGTACTTTTTCTATTGCCACATTTATCCCCCACTTTAGTGAGAGGATGAACTTGCTTCAAACTCACACTAAAGTAGACATTCAAGAGGGGTCCAAGTGTACTGATGCAAATGGTCTAGGATAACAATGATCGAGAAGGTGGTCAAGCCCCCAAGATCCAAGATCCTAAGTCAAACTGACATAAGCACAAAAGAACATGCACAAGGTGTATGATATGCAACAAAACAAGATATGAAAACATACAATGTCATTGATGAAAGAAAAAGAAAGAAAAGGTGGATCAAGCCTCGACAAAAATGTGCTCACTCTGGGGCCATAGAACTTTAGGTCACCCACAAGGTGAGAAATCCAAGAAGGTGAGACACATACACCCATGGTCGATATGTACTCACACACACATGCAAGTAGCTAAGGGAAAGTCATGCCCTTGTTCAGCTTCTTGTCAAAACCATACCAAAGTTATACCTTCTGATAACTTTAAAAAGGTGCCACACAAAAATGATCATCGAGCTTCATGAGACAAGAAAAAATTTGTATGCTTGGAGCTCATGAACAAACAAGATGGATCCACAAGCACACAAGGTGTATTATGCAAGACGACCATATAACTAAAATTATAAATGCAAAATAGTGTAAGGTGTGTTCAAGGGGAGTTTTCTTAGTTCATGTAAGGTCTCTTCTTAGGGAACATCATGCGTAATGTCTCGAAGAGAGGAAAAATCAAAGAAATATCACGCTATTGGAAGAAATCAAGCCCAATGACACCAACAAGAGAAGGATGCATCACAAGAAGAAATAAAATCACACACAATGAAACATGAGTGTCAATGAATGCCCCCACTTTAAAGCAGTTGTTAGCACCATTGCTATGAGAAAATGCTTTAGAGTATAAGAAGACATGAGAGCTTGTTCAGAAAGCGCTTTGCTATTTTTTGAACCAAACTACATCATGAATAAGTATGTTACGTGTGAGCCAAATCAAGGCATGTCATCCACATCCCAAGTGTTGAAACCTAAAATTTCCAACAATTTTTTTAAAAATTTTAGGTTCCCATAGCAAAAAAGTTGATTTCAACACTCAGAAATGCATTTGAAAAAGATGCCTCAAGTGCCTAATTTGAAAAATCACAACTTCAAGTTTATTCAATATCATGTCAAATCCCTTTGCACACATGTTTTTCTACCATATGTTAGTGCATATGTTCAGTTTTAGCTTCCCACAGTATGATTTGACAAGATTTTGAAGTATCACATTCAAGGGTTTTGGAAAAGTCTATTGTTTACACACAATAAAAACTGCCAAAAGGGTCAAATTTGGAGAAAAATATTAAGCAACTAAAAGAGTATCATGACAAACTAATTGGTGTATTAGATTCTTCCCACCTTAATCTACCTTCATGCAAATTTTTAGGGCTTCAAGACATCATTTCGTATTTTTCCAAAATCAAAACCAAATGGATTTTACCTAGTTTGAAGACTGCATTTCCAGAATAGTTGTAGAGGGGTCAAGTTTGAATTTTGATATCTTGTGAATGAAGAAGATTGATGATAAACCATTTTTCATATGTATTCATGGATCCTAAATGAACCAATCCTCCAAGTTATAGCTTCCCAGGTTTAGATTTGATATTTTTTCAAAAGGGGAAGTTGGTGGGTTTCAGTTGAGTTTGATAGGTGCAATTCTTTAGAAAATGCTAAATGAGCAACTTGGAACATTGAAGATTTTTAATCCTGATGACTTCATGCCAAACAGTTTGATGCTCTCCAATCACAACTCAACATGTCTATGCATTTTCATGGTCATTAGAGGAGTTCTGGTATATTTTTTAATTATTTTCCGACCGCTCTTGGGCTAGATTTGGCACTTTGAAAAAGTTGAAAATTTTGAAATTCTAATGACACAGTTTGTGTTTTGGCCTCAAATGTCTCCAATTTTAATTTCGTTGGATTTCATGATCATTTGGTGCATTATTTTAAAATTTTATTTTTCTTGCTACATGCTCCGGCGGGGCCAACTTACAAAGGAAGTACTTGGGTATGTGCAGGATCATGATGGGCCAAAAAGTGGGAATTTAAAAAAAGTAGTGTTTTGCATTCACCAAAAAATGCGAAAATCTCGAGTTGAATTTTTCTTGGGTTGGGTGTCAGTACATTGCTCCGAAAGCAATGCCCAAGCCAAAGTAGCAGAAATCAGATATTTGATTTGTGTTAGGTATATATACCCAGATTTTGGTGTTATAAATTAGATATTGATCTAAATCGGATATCCAATTTTTGCACACATAGACCCAAGAAAGAGAGAGAGATAGGGTTGAGGGATTACGGTTGAGGGATTAAGGGTTTAGGGTTTAAGGGTTAAGGGTTAAGGGTAGAGGGAGAGATATAGAGGGAGTGAGTGAGAGAGAGAGGGAGACTTGAGAGGGTAGGGTTTAAGGTTAAGGGTAGAGGGAGAGATATAGAGGGAGTGAGTGAGAGAGAGAGAGACCTGAGAGAGGGAGAGGGGGTAGGAGAGAGAGACTTGAGAGAGAGAGTAGGGTAGAGGGTTTTACAGTTTACAATAATGGCAGAGGGGAGAGATAGAGGGAGTCAAAGGAAAGCAGAGGGAGGGAGGGAGGGAGAGATAGATGGTAGAGGGTTAGGGTAGAGGGGAGAGAGATGGGAGGGAGGAGGAGACAGAGAGACCCGAGAGGCAGGGAGGGAGGAGGGAGGGAGGAGGAGAGATATATATATATATATATATATATATATATATATATATATATATATATATATATATATATATATATATATATATATATATATATAGAGAGATATATATATATATATATATAGAGAGAGAGAGAGAGAGAGAGAGGAGAGAGAGAGAGAGAGAGAGAGAGAGAGAGAGAGAGAGAGAGAGAGAGAGAGAGAGAGAGAGAGAGAGAGAGAGAGAGAGAGAGAGAGAGAGAGAGAGAGAGAGAGAGAGAGAGAGAGAGAGAGAGAGAGAGAGAGAGGAGAGAGAGGTAGAGGGTTTAAAGGTTAAGGGTAGAAGGGAGAGAGATAGAGGGAGTGATTGAGAGAGAGAGAGAGATACATGAGAGAGGGAGAGGAGGTAGGGGGAGAGGGGGGTTGAGAGAGAGAGAGAGAGGGGGGTTAAGGGTAGAGGGTAGAGGGTTTAAGGGTTAAGGATAGAGGGGAGAGAGATAGATGGAGTGACTAAGAGAGAGACTTGAGATAGGGAGAGGGGATAGGAGGGAGAGAATTGAGAGAGAGAGGGAGTGGGAGAGAGATAGAGGGTATAGGGTTAATGTTAGAGGGTAGAGGGTTTAAGGGTTAAGGGTTAAGGGAGAGATATAGAGGGAGTGAGTGAGAGAGAGACCTGAGAGAGGGAGAGGGGATAGGAGAGAGAGACTTGAGAGAGAGAGATTAGAGGTTAGAGGGTTTTGTTAAAGGTCCAAGATACGAAGAGGGGGGGTGAATTAGTATCTTCTTAAATTTTTTGATTAGATACCATCCAATTATTCCAATGAAAACAATAGCAAAGATAAATAAAAGCATTCACAGAACATGAAATCACATAACACAAGAAAAACAAAATTTTTACATGGAAAAACCATAAAGGGAAAAATCACGGTGAGTGCTAGCTCAAAATATAGTATAATTGGTTATAAAATATTATAAAATGGGTGGCTCACTGCCAGGACTCATTGTCCAGAAACAAAGGCTAACTGCTTACAAAATTACAATGATAGAGAATGGCTTACAACTAGAAAATGAACTTATGGGGTACACCTAGTGAGTGCATATTCAATTCCAATGTAGCTCAATAAATAGACTTTAAAAAAATCATCATATTCACTTGCACACAAAATCCACACATTAAAATTCACTGATTATCTATTATATATCTGATCTCTCCGCAAGCATCAATTAGGTCAGCCTAATTAGATGCACTTTATAAAAAAATGCCATTTGTTGGCTACAAGAATTCATAAAACTTCTGATAAGATAATTCACATATTCAACACACTTCATTAGGATATAAGAAACAGATGCAGATGAAAATACTAGAGGATATAAGAAAAATACTTGTTCAAATATCATACTAGAATACAAAAATAACTTCAAACTTGATCTTGCAGTTGCAACTCATATATTATGGTGACATCAATGACAACACAAAGTAACAAAATGAGATGTTCTTCTTCATTTCTCCAAAAATCTCCCCCTTTTTCTTTGATGGAAACATGTGCCAAAAACAAAAAGAATATTTATACAGTTCCTTATTTACTGTACTTCTCTCCCCCTAACACCATTCCACCATTCTTCTCTCCCTTTGACATCAAGGAAAAAGGGTGTTCTAAAAACAATTGAAAAACATTAAAGTAGTGAAAACAAAGAAACATGTATCAACTAGAAGATGATGAGCCTTGAAGCTCCTTTAGAATGTCTTCCCATACTGCTTTTCCACTCTCCCAACTATCCTTAGTAGCAATGAGAATCCTGTTTAAGGACTCCAACTCAATCAAAATTTCTTCTACACCTTCTGAAGTATCAAGGGTCATGTTTATCTTTTCAATATTTTTTGTGCAAGCCAAGGCCTTGCCAACTAGAGTGAATTTAACTCTCACAATGTTGCTCAACTGGTCAATTTTTTTGATAATTTCTTTCTTTTGCTTCTGCAAAACAAAGAATTATTCTTTACGCATAGAGATTGCATTCCTGGATGAGTTGTCTCTATCTTTAGATAGACTATAAGTACCTGACACTATTGACAGTTGAGACTTAATGGAATCCATAGCAACTTTAATATTTTGAGTGGCATTAGGCCACTTTAAGAAATGAGCAAGAACAATATTAGCTTTAGTTTCACAAACCTTCATAGCTTCCAGGCTCTTTTCAACTCTAGAGTGTGCAAGAGCACATTTGTCATGTAAAGCCAACAAAATTTTCTCTGCCAATTTTTCTTCAACCTCTTGTGTTTTCTTTTCATTAAGCCTGTAGGTATACTCCTTGAGAGAGTCTAGCAATAATTTCAAATTTTCAATGGGGGTGAGATATGTATCAATGGATGCACCGGGTATGACTTCCTGTAATGCCTTGAGGGAATCCTCTACTAGTTCTATTCCTCTTTGATGTGCTTCTAGAATTTCTTTTCTAATGGATTCTTTCATAACATCTCCCAACATAAATTTGTGTACCAAAGACATCTTCTCCATATCCACTAGCCCTTCAATCATAGGAATTTGTAAAATCTCTTGGGGAATAACCAAAAAATCTGATTTTCTTGGAGAGAAATCCTTTCAAAACATCATTACCGGAGGATGATTCTTTGGGAATCTTAAGTGGTTTCACAATATGTTTTTCACTTTCTTCATTTTTCCCCTCAGTATCTTCATTTTTCTTTTCTTCCTGTTTCTCTTCCTTCTCTCCCTCTTCCTTCTTTTCTTCTTCTATTTCCTCTTCTTCCTCTTCTTTCTTCTCTTCTTTTTCTTCATCTTTATCTTTATCATTATCTTTTTCATTATTTTCCTCTTCCTTATTTCCATCCTTTTCATCTTTATTTTCTTCTTCCTCAGGATTGTCTTGTCCTTCTTCTTCACCATTTCCTTGTCTTTCTTCTTCAAAATTTCCTTGATCATTGTTGCCTTCTACTTCAATGTTCTCTAGAGGAGCATCATTATGTATCTTAGGCTCAACTTCTCCTTGATTCTACTCATTGTTTTCAATACCAACATTGATTTCAACATCAAAAGTTCTAGAAATATCTTCATTACCTATATCAAGGGGAGTATTCTCCTTAGCATTTTCAGTAGTAGCAGCATCTTCATCTATCTTCAACATACAATATTTTTCAGCTGTCTCTTGGATTACTTTTGTATTTTCCTTTCTTACTTTCTTTGTTAGCTTCTTGTTCCTTGTCGTCAACATATTCACTCTACTCTTCATCGGAAACATTTCAGCACAGATCTTCTTCAAATATTTTAGATCATCAGGGGTCAAGGAGGACCCAATATTATTATATGATACATTTCTAATCTTTTCTTCAAACACAACGACCTCAAATCTCCTTTTCATCAGATTATCCCACATGCTTTTAGGTACATCTTTCCTTGTCATCCCATTTGACCTCTAAGACCATAACATATTGAATAACTAAAAGCATTTTTTCTTGTCTTCTTCTCCAACTTTATCATAGTATTCAATTGTGGGTTGAAGCATGTTCTCAAAATTTAGCAAGGATTTAAGAGTTGGATCAAGTTTATACCAGGGGCTAGAACTTACTGAAACATCTTGTTCATCTCTTTGGTCCACAAAGGCCTCACAAGCTAACTTATCCTTCTTTGATTTAGGATTGGTATGCACATGTATACCAAAATCATTCTCTTCTTCATCTTTAGAGGATGATACAATATGAACTCTCTTGGAACCAACGGTTTCTATAGATGCACCTTCATCGGAGGGTAAACCTTCTCTTCTTCTTCATACTAGTTTTGCTTCAAGATCTTCTTCTTCATCATCCTAATCATCTGTAACACTCAGATTATTCTCTCTTGTTTCTTTCTCTTTCCTTCCTCTCTTTGTAGGGGCTATCAGAGGATTTTATTTCCTCTTCCCAGATCTTGTATTCAGTCTAGGGGAAACAAGACCTTTCCCTTTATCACCCATACTAGGATCAATCTTAGTTGTAGGGGTAGCTGAGGATTTTACAGAGGTAGTCCTTTTGGATCTCCTCAAGCCAGATGATTCTACCTCCCTTAGTTCTCTCTTAGCCCTACCAAGGGAAATATTCTAATTTATGAATCCAACTTATTTAAGTGTTTTCTCTACTTTCTTTCTAATCTTAGGCTTCTATTGCTCCATATGAATTTCCATAGACTTTTTTGCATTCCCAATCTGGGCTGTGTTGGGGTCTTTTGGATTCTTTAACAATAATTACACATAGCCTTTGGATTCATCCTCTTTCACCTCATATCCCAAAGGATAAATCCATATAGTTTGAGGTTCTACAACTACAATCATGCATTCATCAGATGAGACATGGAATATGATTTCATCCTTGTACTTTTCAACAATTTTTCTCGGGATCCTCTCTCTTTCATTCATGTTTCTTTTAAATATAACAAAGAATGTTGTCAAAGCATTATCCTAAGCATCCAGATTTCCCAGACTATGAAAACAATCAAAAATTTGATGGCCTACTAGTCTAGACGAGTCCCAATGTACTTCTTCACTTTTTCCTAGTAACCTCTTCATAAAGTAAAACAATAAAAATATAATCAAAGAACCAAACTTGAATGCATACTTCCTTTCCTTTGTCAACTTCAGGTTCTCCAACAACTGTATCCTAAGAAGTTCACAAAGATCATAATTAGCACAATTCTCAACCATATCAAAACTAATATAGATTGTTGTGGCAGAAAGAAAATTCTCTCTATTTGTGAACTATATTTTATGTCCAATCATCATCGTAGCATACTTAACAATAGGATTAGTAATGGTCTTCATCTTTAGGGATCTTTTGTCGTATGCAACACTTGTGAGCTCCATAAATACCTCATTCTTCATAGATTTTAACATTGGTACTGTACCCTTATCCCAAAGCCCAATTGTAGCCCTAATTGCTTCTTTTGTTATCAAGTGAGGGTGGTCAGTCCAGAGAAAATTTTCATGAATTCTAGTTAGGATTGGTTTCACATATTTCTTATCGTAGCTAAAATTGGGAAAATTATTTCACCTATCCAATATTTTCTTAACCACTTTCAAGTATTCAATTTTTACCAAGAAGTCATCCCCAGTAAGCTCTTTATGCCAGATATCAATCAATTTAGAGTGATCATATTCCTCATACTTCACACGAATGTACATTCTTGTATCTTCAGTTGGCATTATTCCATGGGAAATTGACAAAAATGCACCCATGTGGTCATCTTCGAAAACCTTTGACGAATATTCTTTGTAAGAGGGCCTCAGCCTCTTTGACACTTTCACAATAATAGGAGTTTCCATTCTACTAGTTCCAAACTCAAATAACTTGAATAAAGAAAAGCACAACTGCTCAGAGGATAAAAGTACCTTTTTTTGCATGGCAGATCACAGCTAGGGTTTCCATAGCTTGAACTTCAATTCTCTTCAAGAATTCTCCAAAAGCACTTCAATCTCTCCAAAATCTCGAATGATAAAAAATTCCTTAAACATTTCCTTTATAAAACAACATTCTTCCCTAGTTTGCATTTAATGTGGCAAAAACCAAAAAGGTGCTAAAAACTCTTTTTCTTTTCATAGACAAACCTTAATTCTCTCCACAAAAGATCATCCCTCCATATTTTTCATCTGTTCCTTTTTCAGAAACTCTAAAAACTCAATCTTCACATTTCATCCTCGTGCTAGCCTTTGATATGCCATTTGTCAAGGGGGTTCTTATGATTTTCTGATAATGCTCCCCCTACAACCTTGCTAGGTCTAATTACTGAAAAATCTTCTGTACCGAATGTAAGCATAAACTCATCAATAGTCTCTGGTTCTTCTTTCTTCCTCCAAATACAATTCATCTCTTGCTTAATCACATCTTTTTCAACCTTCTTCATAGATTCAATCTTCTCTATCAGATGGTCTCCTTACTCTTCTTGCTTTTGCAGAATCTTGGAACATGTCCCGGTTTGTTGCAATTATAACTGACAATATTTATTTGATTAGATTGACTTCTATTGACTCTTGTTTTGCATTGGTTAGCATTATTTCCATACTTGTTACAGTATAACAATATCCATTAAAGGATTGATTCATTTTTCTCCCATTAAACTAATTCATCATCAAGGTTTTGCATTCACTTGCCCTATGTCCAATTCTTTTGCATGCAAAACATTGACCAGTAAAAGAACTAGGGAACATATTCATCCTACTTCTACATTTTTTTGCCTTGTGACCAAATTTATTGCATGAAAAACAAGTACCATTAAAATAAGGATACCTTTTTTGCATTAGGTTGTCTCACCAGAGGTATCCTAGTAGAGTTTGTTGGATTTTCTTTCCACTTTCCTTTATTCAGAGTCTTCTATTTGTTTACGGTCTTGGAACTTTCATCGGTATAATTTCCCAGAACACCTTTTTCTTTACTCGGCTTTTTTCCTATAATCAATTCATCAAGCTTATCTGAGATAGATTTGAAATTTTTTTCACAGAGTTTTTATTCTATAGATCCACTTTTAGGTTCACTACCTCTTGTTCAAGCTTCGCGATGTTGGAAACACAAGGGAAAAAAACTGAGAGGGGAGGGGGGTGAATAAGTTGTCACAAAAATTCAAAACTTATTAACTTTATTGACCTTATTCTCACATCTAATTAATAACAATGAAAGCATCAACAGATCAAAAACACACATCACACCAATATTTTTTACGTGGAAACCCTGTTAGGGGAAAAACCATGGTGGAGGTCAATCCACAAGATTATACCTTGTTAGAAGTATAAAGAATGAAATGGGGAATGCACACACATTTAGGAACTCTTCCTAGAGCTCATTGCTCAATTACAACAAAGGCTCATAGCCCAAAGGAAGACACACTGTCTTATAGAAAGATTTAGATTACGTCCGTAGGGATTTGAACTGATAAAATAACATCTACTAATGCCTGATTACAGTTATGGTTAATCACATGAACACTTCTTCACACTTCTTCACTCTTCTTCACACTCTGCTATACCTTTGAATGATTTAGAACATTATTTGCATATACACACATTCAAAATCCGTGAGCACACTTCAAATTGAATAAAAAATTTCTTATATATATCCGTAACAAGAAATTACATTGCAACATGTCAACTTCAACAAAATAATAAAATAAATATAACTATCAGCTCAAATTAACAACAATTATCAATGCAAATCAACCAAGATCAGCCTCAACATAATGAAAACTTAAATCAACACTCTCAAACACAAAAAACCTCAACTAATTAATCCTCAAAGATCCACAACATGCTACCATCACCTAGTTAGCCATGAACATGAAAAACATGAACACACAAGAGAAAATCACGGATCACAAGCACAAAAATCAATGTAGACATGCAACACAGATAGAGCACAATCTAGAATCATCCAAAAACATCATGAATCACTAGAGAAGCATCCACAACAACTGAACTTACTGGAATCACAACATCTTCATTCAGGAACACCAACTGAAGCAACAAAAAACATCAGAATAAAATCTTCATAACTTGATCAAATCTTCACAGAGATCTTTGAAAATTAATGTGGATAAACTAGATAGACTCAACAAAAAACTCTTTATTCCACAACCTCTGATCATCAATGTACTAAACTTACCAACAATCTGAACTTCACTTCACCACTGACAACTTGCAACTCATTTCATTACAATTTTCTCAATATCCTCGACATATACAACTTCTATTGAATCAATGCTAATAGTGTTGACATCAATGACAACCACATATCAGTAATGCAACCACAACATCCAACAATCTCCCCCTTTGGCATTGATGGAAACACATGATGTGAAAAACACCATCAATGTAACCATTTATCTCTTAGCACTTACTCCCCCTTTGGTTATGACTCTTTTCTTCTCAACTCTTTCACATGATCTTGTCCCCAAATAATTCACAGTTTTTCACATGATATTATCCCCCTTTTACATCAATGAAAAATATCTCTTTTCACCACACAAACTCTGAACCACATATCTAAACATTTGAACATCTAACTACTCCCCTTGAGTAGTAGCCACCACAACATCAATCCAAAACAAGATATGATTATGAAATACACAAACTAATGCAAAGCAATGCATCTTAGTTCTGATTAGGAGGGGTAATAACCCCTAACTTCCCTTTGAGATACTCAAAATTATCCTTAGGAAATGGCTTGGTAAAAATATCTGCAATATGATCCTTAGTAGGTACATACTCCAATCTGACTTCCTTTTCACTCACCTTCTCCCTCAAAAAGTGAAACTTGATAGATATATGATTGGTCTTTGAATGCAACACCAGATTCTTAGAAATGTTAATAACACTTGAATTATCACAAAATATAGCAATGGGCTCATCATACACAACTCTAATATCCTTCAACATTTGCTTCATTCATAATACTTGAGTACAATTGTTAGTAGGAACAATGTATTATGCCTCTACAGTAGATAAAGAAATGGCATTCTTCTTTTTACTTAACCAAGAAATAAACTTCTTACCCAAGAAAAATGATCCACCACTAGTACTTTTTTTTTTTCATTCACATCTCCTACCTGATCAACATAGTAAAGGCACTCAAAGTAAGATGATCATCTTTGGGATGCCATAGGCCAAAATCAATTGTTCCCTTCAAGTATTTGAAAATCCTTTTCATAGCTATCACATGAGATTCCTTGGGATTAGCTTGAAATATTGCAACAATACATACAACATTCATGATATCAAGCCATGTTTGAGTCAAATAAAGAAATCCACCAATCATTGATCTATATCTAGTCTCATTTTCCTTTGGAGAATCATCATCTGTTGTCAAATTGCATCCAGTCACCATGGGTGTACCAACTAGTTTTGAATCTTCCATACCAAACTTCTTCAACAATTCTTTCACATATTTGGACTGAGATATAAATATTCCTTTATCTAACTAAGTAATTTTCAATCCCAAAAATAATTTCATCTCTCCAATCCTTGACATCTCAAATTCACTCTACATCTCATTAGAAAAGTTCATGCACAAACCATCATCTCCTCCAAAAATGATATCATGAACAAATACCTCAACAATTAAATCTTTATCATCATTCTTCAAATACAGATTACTATTAGCAATACCTTTGTTGGGTCCAAGATTTAGAAAATACTTATCCAATCTAGCATACCAAGCTCTAGGGGCTTGCTTAAGTCCATACAATGCTTTCTTCAACTGACACACCATATCTCCCTTATCAGTCAACTAAAATTCATCAGGTTGCTCAACATACACCTCTTCTTCTAGTTCACCATTTAAAAATGTTTACTTGACATCCATCTAGTAAACCTTGTAATTCTTGTAAGAAGCATAAGCAAGAAATAATTTCACAGCTTCAATTCTAGCAATAGGGGAAAAGGTCTCTTCAAAGTCAATTTCTTCCATTTGAAAATATCCTTTATACACCAGTCTTGCTTTGTTTCTAACCAATTCACCTTGCTTATTCAGTTTGTTTCTAGAGACCCAATTTGTTCCAATTACATTCTTATCCTTAGGTCTAGGAACAAGAATCCATGTATCATTCTTCTCAATCTGATTTAGCTCCTCTTTCATTGATTCAACCCAATGTTCATCTTTACATGCTTCATTCATACTAGTAGGCTCAATCTTTGAAATCAAACAATATTCTTCTACAATTTTTCTCCTAGTCTAGACACCTTTGTTCTTATCATCTATGATCTGATCTTCTGAATGATTCAATCTCACATACCGTAGAGTCTTCTTAGGATTTTCTTGAACTTCAGGCTCTTGTGATCTCTCTTCTGCACTTTCACTGGTTTCTCCTTCCTCTTTATTTTATTGATTCACTAGAACAATCTACACTTGATTTGTAGTTTAAACTTTCTTTCCTTTGTTTGTACTATCATTTTGATCATCAGAATCATACCCATAGGTTTTGGATAGTATAGCTATATCTTCATCAATCTTAACATTTTCACTTTCAACCATTTTCCTCAAACTCTTATTGTAACATTGGTAGGCCTTTCTTTTAGTAGAATACCCCAAAAAGATTCCTTCATCACTCCTAGCATCAAACTTTCCTATATCTTCATCTCTTTTGATAAAGCATCTACTCCCAAATATTTTGAAATATTTAATAGTAGTTTTATGACCATACCATAGCTCATAAGGGGTCTTACCAGTATCATTTTTTATTTGTACCTAGTTGAGTGTGTACACAAAAGTACTCACAACTTCTCTCCAGTACATATGAGGGATATTTCCTTCAAACATCATAGTTCTAGCAACCTCTTCAATTTTTTTGTTCTTCCTTTCCAAAACTCCATTTAGTTGAAGGGTTTGTGGTGAAGATAATTGTCTCCTTATTCCATGTTCTTCACAAAAAGAATTAAACTCACTGGATGTGAATTCACCGCCTCTATTTGATCTCAGGAACTTAATCTTCAGACCTGTCTCTGTCTCAACCATAGCTTTAAAGATCTCAAACTTTTCTAGAGCTTCATATTTCTCCCTTAAGAAAGTAACCCACATCATTCTAGAATAATCATCAATGAGCAACTTGAAATATCTGTAACCTTGTAAACTTTTGACTTTAGAGGGACCAAACAAATTAGTATGGACAAGCTCCAAAAATTCATTTGAACAATGCTTCTTGCTCTAAAATGAAATTCTAGTTTTTTTTCCCAATTGACATTCCTTGCATATGGCATTAGTAGGTTCCATTAAATTAGGTAGTGTATAACTGAAAATATGTTATACTTCTGTGAATCCTTGCATGCAAGGATACTCAATAATGAGTCCTTGCAAATCAATTCACAGCTCTCTATCCGAGAAGAGCAGGGATTGATATTGTGGCCCTCAGATTGACCCAGTTACCCCTACAAATATAGTCTTGGAAGAGAGATTCAAAGAGGAGAAGCAAGAATGCCAATCTCCATGAATCCTGTTCTTGCAATGCAACAATGAAAACTAATCTAAATGACTGTAAAATGCAATAAACAAAACTAATTTATTGAAATGAAAATTGATCTACATGCAATGCCATAAATGAATTATTTTGCAAATTAATCTACTATGAAGATTAAGCTAAAATGTAATATTAAACTATATGCTCTAAAACTAAGATGCTTATAAAATCAAACTAATGTGTAATCTCAAATGATAACATTCAAGAAAATTTGTAGCATAAGTCTGATGTAAAAATTCGTGATTTTTTGAAATGAGAATGAGAGGGCTCATTTTATAGGCAAAAGTGGAATTGAAGGCAAATTCAGAAGCAATGTGGGATAAATAGAAAAATAGAAACAAATCTTGATTGGAATTCTTTTTTTAGTTTATTTCCCTTTTAACTGATTTGTTTCCTTTTTTTCATCACAAGATATTCTTGAGAGGATATTTCATTTATTTTATTTTATTTAAGATGATAATATCTCTTTTAATAAAATAAAATAAGATTATGTAATTTAGAAATGAATATTAATAAAATAAAATAAAATTATTTAATTAAAAATAGATTTAATTAAATAGCATCATTTTATTTAAGTAATATTAACTTCAATTAAATAACATTATTTTATTTATTAAAAGGGATTTATTTCTTTTGATTAAATAAAATTAATGAAGCATTCAAACCTTAGGGAAAATTGAAACATTTGAAATAGTTATGAATTGATTAAGAAATTTGATTTGAAAATGCGACAATCATTGATTCAGAAAGTTGATGTTGACAAATTAAATAAATGGGGCCCAAAGTCTAGGTGACCATTTTAGGTTGCATACAGGTAGATCTCTCACAACCTTGATAGAATTTATCTTGAAAATATTATCAAGGTTAACATGACAAATTCTCCTATGCTACATCCAACTTTCATCAACTTGAGCAATCAAACAACTTTTACTAGCAACAATCAAGTGAAAGATATTACCTTTTTTTTGTACCTAATGCAATCACATTTCTGGAACTCAATATTCTACACTTTCCATCCTTGAACTGAAGATTGTATCCCTTATCAACCATCTGACCAACACTTAAAAGATCCACATATAGGACATCATTAGTATTACGCTTACCATTAAGAGAAATGCATCCTCTACCATGGATCATATGAGCTGTATTATCTCCAAATCTCATAACACCACCATCATACTTTTCCAAGCTCACAAACTTACTTTTATCTCTTGTCATGTGATGAGAGAAACCACTTTCAATCACCCATTCATCTTTCTCTTCAACTATAGCAGCTAAGGATTTCTCCACATTTGTACAACTAGTAGATTCAACAGACACATGATTATTTTCTTTGATAGCAATAAATACCCATTCATCATCACTTCCATTCCCTTGATCAAATTCTTCATCTATCACACCTTCATCAACAACATAGTAACACTTTTGAAATCTAGGATTGTTAGATCTTGGTTTAGAAGATATTTTGGACACCTTGATGCAAAATGACCTATGTTATTGCAAGAAAAAAATTTAAGAGACAATTTTCCTTCATACTTACCTTTTCCTCTCGCTCCTCTTTTGACAATAAGTGCTTCCAACTCTTCCAACTCTCTTTCTTCTTCTTTAATTTTTCTCATTTCATCTTCATACTTGAATGTCTTTCTAGATGAACTTTCACCCATATCATATCTCTTTTTATCTATTTCTGAAGTAGTAGCCTTGAATGAAAATTCTATCTTAGGAAGGGAATCACCAAATTCACTCAACTCAAAAGCAATAAGCTTACCTATCAACATATCTCTAGTTACATTCTTTATAGTTCAAATCTCTTCAATAGCACTAGCTTTGACTTTGTAAGAAGCAGGCAAGGATCTAAGCACTTTAGCAAGAATCTCTAATTTGTCCAATTGTCCACCAACACATCTAATACCACACACAAGTTCATTCACTCTTTGCATGAAAGTAGTAATGTTCTCATCATCACCCATTCTCAACATTTTATACTTCCCTTTCAGACTCTACAACTTAACAATCTTTACATTAGCATCACCTTCATATAAAGTTTCTAATTTTTTTTAGATCTCATAATTAGTCTTTATATCCTCACATTTTTCATCTCAATATCAGTCAAAGCACTCAAAAATGCTTCCTTAGCCTTGATATTGTATTCAACATCTCTATTCTCAACAATAGTAGTAGGACCATTCTATGGAATAACATACCTATTACTTGTAATACTCGAATAGGGTTCACCAATGCATCTTAGATGACACTCCATTCAAGTCTTCCACAAAGAATAATTTATTCCATCAAATCTCAAACTATCCTTCTTGTATGTCACCATCCCGGATCACCTTAAGCTGTTAAATTTCTTCCAAGGAACTTGCTCTGATACCAATTGTTGGAAACACAAGGGAAGACAACTGAGAGGGGGGGTGAATCAATTGTCATAGAAATTCAAAACTTATTAACTTTATTAACCTTATTCTTAGATCTTATTAATAAATATGAAAGAATCAACACATCAAAAACACAAATAACACCAAGATATTTTTATGTGGAAACCCTGTTAGGGGAAAAACCATGGTGGAGGTCAGTCCACAAGATTATACCTTGTTAAAAGTATAAAGAATGAAATGGGGAATGCACAAACATTCAAACATAGTGCCTAGAGCTCACCGTTCAATTACAACAAGGCTTATAGCCCAAAGGAAGACACAATATCTTACAAAAAGATTTGGATTACATCTGCAGGGATTTTAATTGGTAAAATAACATTTGCTAATGCCTGATTACAGTTCCAGTTAAGCACATGAACACTTCTTCACACTTCTTCACTCTTCTTCACACTTTGCTTTTCCTTCGAATGATTTAGAACATTATTCGCATATACACACATTCAACATCCATGAGAACACTTCAAATCAAATAAAAAATTGCTTATATATATCTGCAATAGGAAATTACATTGCAACATGTTAGATTCAACAAAATAACAAAATGAATATAACTGTTGGCTCAAATCAACAACAATTATCAATGCGAATCAACCAAGGTTGGCCTCAACATAATGAAGACTTAAATCAACATGCTCAAACACAAAACACCTCAATTAATTACTCCTCGAAGATCCACAACATGCTACCATCACCTAGTCGGCCATGAACATGAAAAACATGAACACACAAGAAAAAATCATGGATCACAAGCACAACAATCAATGCAGATATGCAACAAAGATAGAGCACAATCTAGAATCATCCACAAACATCACAAATCGCTAGAGAAGCATCCACAAAAACTAAACTTACTAGAATCACAACATCTTCATTCAGGAACACCAATTGAAGCAACAAAAAAATTGTCAAAATATATATCTTCATGCGAATCTTTGAAACTCAACGTGGGGTGTGTAGGATTATGATGGGCGAAAAAGTGGCAATATGATTGGTATGTGGTTGACGAATTTTTGTTGACCCAAAATAGTTGAAACGAAAAGGGTTTTTAAAGGAGATTCTCAGATTTCCACCAATATAAATTATGCTTTACTTTGAATTTAATAAGTAATTATTATTCATTTTCTATTCAAATTACGACTAAAGTTCTGATTCATAGGCTGCTTGCAAAACATTTACAACTTTCAAATGGTATCACATTTTTTGAATCAAAAACATGCGTCACACTCTATGCCTCACATAATATAGGATTAAAAAAAATAAAAAATGAACTTCATGAAGTTTTGACCAAGTTAAGCTGGTCAGACATATGAGTTTTTATATTTTTTAAAATTTGCAATAAAAATTCATAATTAATTATTTACTTGGAAAAAAATTACAAAAAAATATGCATCACATTGGGACATGAGTCCTCTACTTATATATAAAATATTATAAAAAAATATTATCATTTTATTGTGGTTAGGATGAGCAAACAGACACCTACTTCTTATTTTTTCCCTGAAATTTAAGTACTATTGCATTGAAATTTCATTTTTTCACCAAATAGATTTTTTTTTTAAACACACCTAGTAGTTTAGAAACTACATTCAATTTTATATAAATTCTATTCTTACATATTTTTGAAATAATATAGATAACTTATTCAAATTTTTATGTCAAGTTGGCTAACTCTACTTTTTTTTGAATTTTCTGCCACTTAAGGGCCTATTTTTTCCATGATGATCCTGCACATACCCTGTGGATAAAATAGATAGACTTGAAAAAAAACCCTTTAGTCCATAATATCTGATCATCAATGTACTGAACTCACCAATAGTCTGAACTTCACTTCACTGGACTGACAACCTACAACTCATTTCATTACAATTTTCTCAATATCCTCGACATATAGAGCTTCCAATGAATCAATGATAATAATGTTGATATCAATGACAACAACATATCAATAACACAACCACAACATCCAATAGGTGCATTCTTCAAAATTTCTTTGTACCAACTTGTTCAGACATTCTTCAACTCTTTATTTTCCTCTACTTGTACTTTCAAACCGACAATATCTTTATTAGCTTTCTTCAACTGATTAGTTACTTCCTTATGCCTATCTTTGAATTATTTTAATTGCTCCTCTAATTTTCAGACACATTCATTAGCTTCATCAATATTTTCTTTCAGATCTCTATTTTCTCTTTCAAATTTTTCAAGATCCTCAAGTGCAGTCCGGAGTTCTCCTTTATCATCGATTTCTTCCATTTTTAGGATCTCCCTCAAGCTGTTAGGCTTTTCTGGAGGAACCAAGCTCTGATACCAATTGTTAAAGGTCCAAGATATTGAGAGGGGGGGTTGAATCAATATCTTCTTAAATTTTTTGATCATATACCATCCAATTATTCCAATGCAAACAATAGCAAAGATAAATAAAAGCATTCACAGAACATGAAATCAGAGAACACAAGAACACCAAAATTTTGATGTGGAAAACCAAGAAATGGAAAAAACATGGTGAGTGTTAGCTCACAATATAGTATAATTGGTTATTAAATATTTCAAAATGGGTGGTTCACTGCTAGGACTCACTGTCCAAAAACAAAGGCTAACTGCCTATAGAATTACAATGATAGAGAATGGCTTAAAGCTAGAAAATGAATTGATGGGGTACACCTAGTGAGTGTAGATTTAGTTCTAATGTAGCTCAGTAAACTAACTTAACACACTTCGTCATATTCACTCTTCTTTTTATTTACTTGTACACAAAATCCACACATTAAACTTCAAGGATTATCCATTATATATCTAATGTCTCCACAAGCATCAATTAGGTCGACCTAATTAGATGCACTTTATAAAAAAATACCATCTGTCGACTACAAGCATTCATAAAAATTCTGATAAAATAATTCAAATATTCAACATGCTTCATTAGGTCTACATGGACCTAAAATAGGTCACACATATATCTTCATAACAAAAATATTTCTCCTATACACAATTTCCCAAGAGGTCAACCCAGAATATACTTCAATGCAAAAGATCAATAAATATTTTGTACGAGCACCAAATATGTGAAATCTTGAATGTACGTGCTCCCAATATCTACAAACTATTTCCCAAAACTACAAGTAACTGTAATCACTAGAAAACAAATGTGGACCAAAATACCAGAGGATATAAGCAAAATACCAGTTCAGATACCAGACTAGAATACCAGAATAACTTGAGACTTGATCTTGCAGTTGCAACTCATATATCATGGTGACATCAATGACAATACAAAGTAACAAAATGAGATGTTTTTTATTTTTCTAACAAGTTTAAGGGTTAAGGGTAGAGGGGAGAGAGATAGACAGAGTCAGTGAAAGAAAGGGAGGGAGGGAATGGGACAGAGATAGAGGGTAGAGGGTAGAGGGTTAAGGGTAGAGGGGAGAGAGATATGAGTGATTGAGTGAGAGACTTGAGAGAGAGAGAGAGGGAGAGAGTGAGAGAGACTTGAGAGAGAGAGAGAGAGAGAGAGAGAGAGAGAGAGAGAGAGAGAGAGAGAG